>VZTO01000667.1:0-13049 GCA_013400615.1 Syrrhaptes paradoxus | reverse complement strand
ATCTTAGCCATCAAGAAAACTCTACTTCAGTGATTCTAACTGTGTTTTGAGAATATTTCATATTTCTATTAGTTTTTAAACACTCGTATTAAAAAGCTGTCTGCTTGTGATTGCTATGGACTGAGTTTATTGATGTAAGGAGAACCTTGAAGAAAAGTTATTAGAACTTGTGGTATGTTTGGAGGTAGAAAAGGAAGAATGTTCACACACATGTTCCTTAGCAGGAGCTGAAATTATTCTCTCTAAAACAACAAAAAAAAGTTGACCTAAAATGTGCTTAATAAAAACAAGTCCTAAGTCATTTTTCTAAATGAAAAATGGATCAGTTAGCTTGTTCACTTCGTTCCCTTGCGTAGTTAAAATATCCTTTTGTGAGGCAGTGTTCCACAGGGTGTTAAAATACCCAAGGATGATATTTATAGCTCCTGTGATGTGTTTCAGTGGATAAACTCCTTCAGGAAACGAATTTGCAGTGTTTCCGCAGGTTTGGTTTTTACATAATTTTCCTTTGAAAACCAGTGGTACCTGTTAAGTAACACACGTTTTCATTCCCAGCTTTAAACTTGAAAGCAAAACATTTGTATTGCTCCCATGCTAACTAAGCTGTTATTAGTCAAGAAACTTTGGTTAATAAAATGTTGACTCTTCCTTTTAAAGCTAACCCTAAAATTTCCCACTTTGTAGCAGTTTAGTTATTGTCCACACCTCAATTAATTCCTGTGCAAGCACCAGCTAATGCTTTATTTTTTTTTTTGTAGGGGGCAGAAGCCATGGTTCTGGAAAGTGTAATGTTTGCCATTCTTGCAGAGAGAGCTCTTGGCCCAAAGCTGTATGGAATCTTTCCACAAGGGCGACTGGAGGAATTCATTCCCGTAAGTCATATTCATGATCAGTTAGTGGGCTGGAAGCTGTTCTAATTGATCGTGACAAAGAGGTCTCTGGACTGCCCAGAAAAGCAGGGATGTGGGAATGGAATACTTTGCAGCCTGCAGTAATTGCTAGCTGGAATTTGATATGGTCACAGTGGGTGTTGAGAGAGCCCAATTATAGCTCTTGCCAGTGAGAGATATCTAAGAACTCTTCAGCTGTAGCAGGGACTAATGAAGATAAAAAGCCTGTTAGATACCAAACACAGTGTTAGAAGCTGTGGAGTAACACTTTCCTTTAACAGCAACAAGAACAGATGCTTTTGATGTTCTCAAATATTTATACCCAGTCTGCTTTGAAGATATTCTTAGTGTGAGATTTTATATTCCCCAGGTCTGGATCTAGAAGAGAATTGACTTAAGTCATAAGTAAGCTGGGCTGGCTAACTCGGCTTTTCCAGAGACAGCAATTTTGTAAATTTGGAATGAAAAAAATCCAAGTGTGTATTGCTTGAGTACTAAGTATTTTATACTATACTATATAGAGACTTATGCTAGTGTTTGTAATTAATCAGTTAACTGTATTGTAATAATATTATCTTTTATTACAGAGCAGGAAACTAAGCACTGATGAACTAAGCTTACCTGACATATCTGCTGAAATAGCTGAGAAGATGGCTAGATTTCATGGCATGAAAATGCCATTTAATAAAGAACCTAAGTGGCTTTTTGGGACAATGGAAAAGTAAGTCATGCAATACTTCAAAGTATGGAAAAAAGGTGACCTGTTGTAATTTTGATAAGCAGATCATTCTTACTGAATGCTTGAGAGCAGAAGCTCTCCTGGCACCCAGAAGCTGTTTCGTAGTTACTTGAGGAAATTACCTCGTAACATGTTATTTAGTAATTCTTCTTTTTAAACTTTCTTGATTTTAGTTTAAATGGTATCTTAGTATGGGAAGACTAATATATTTGTTTTCACAAATGCTGTACTATTGTCTCTGTTTTCCACAGATATCTAAATCAAGTGCTGAGGATTAAATTTACCAGAGAATCCAGAACTAGAAAACTGAACAAACTCCTCAGTTACAATCTCCCCCAGGAAATGACAAATCTAAGGTTAGTGGTAGACAAAATAAGCCTGTCTTCCTGTTTGCACAGTTTTAGTATGAATTTGTATGTCTTCAAACACAGTATGATACCCTATACTCCCAAGTTGGGGGTTGGTTTGGTTCTGTAACCAACCCAAGTCTCAAATGACCACAAATTGATACTATCGGTTGCTGATCTGTGAAGTCCAACTTCATTGTCCTGATATTGGGCTCCTAACTGAGAAAACAGGGTCTTGCTAGAAATTAATAGCACTTCAGATTTTTACAACAAAATTCATTATCTGCTTGGAAGGGGAACTGAACTTAGCGATTTGTTCCTTAAGAGATCCTGTGTTACTGTTTTCTAGAGCTATGCTTGAAGCTACTTCATCACCAGTCGTGTTCTGCCACAATGACTGTCAAGAAGGTAAGCTGCTAATATTTAATGACCTTGTTCACTGATGCAGAATTAAGCTTTTCCTGGTCACTCGTTTGATTTCCGAGAAGTAGTCACATTATGGAGGTACTGCCCTGGAAGCTGACCTGAAGCAGCAGCCTGTGCACTCTCAGCGTGCGACGGTTGCAAAGCAAAGTGTGTTGCCTTCAGGGTGATGAAGAGAATGTCCAGTATCATAACTGGATTAAGCCAAGCATGTATGCATGCCCTGTTAGTACAGGTCAGCTGATGATGAGAGCTTTGTGTGTTTTCTGCTAAGACTGTACCTCTTGTAGCTTGTACCAGGGTATGATGTATTTTAGTCCTTTTAGAAGAGTGATACTGAAAAAGCACAGTGAACAGTGAAACGGAGACTAGGGTAGTGTGACTCAGGAGCTCTCAGCTTGTATGGGTCAGAAACATTAGGAAAGCCTCACCTACCTTTTTTTAGTACTTGTTCTCTGGGAGTCCCAGAGGGAATAAGAATTTTTGAGACAGTTCTTTAAAGAGATGAAGAGGAGGCAGGGCTGACGGTGTTGGGTATGCTGTGTTTGTGTTCCCTCTCACCTGTGCGGTGGGTAAGCTGGGCTGAGCTGGAAGGATGCTCTACTAGGACCACATGCAGGGCTGTTTGGTTCTCAGGAGTCCCAGCCTAGTTGGCTAAGGCTGAGGAGTTGGCCTGGAAGGGGGTTGCCCTGGAGGTTAGGCACTTAAGGATAGGTAGTGTGAGCAGAAGATAGCTCAATAGTGGTGGGATTTGAAGAGCTAGCTCAATAGTGGTGGAGTTTGAAGTCTCATCGCTAGTGTGGCAGGGTGCAGTACTGCAGGAGTCAGAGCGTGGTTGTGCTGGGGCAAGCGTCGGAACCTTAATTTTCCTTGGTGTACTGGGGCAAAATACTGTGTTTGTTCTATTGGTGCAAGGGTACGCTATAGAGAGCAGATGTGCCTGTGGAGATGGGACAAACTATTGCAGAAATTGAAATTACTCTGTTTACTAGTTAGCACTTGACAGAGGCACATGTGATATCTTCCAGATGAATTATAGTGACAAAGTGAATTGAAAGGCAGATAAAGCAATGTCACTGCTATAGAAAAACTCGGTCTTTTCCTTTGTAGGTACTGGTTGTGCCACATATTAGAATAGCAAAGTGATCAGTCTGTGGCTTTCAGACTGCTGTAAACCAATTCCTGTCCCAGGTGTTGTGTGATCAATGATAGTGCTGTGCAGGTATGAGAGGTGCTACGTAATTTAGATCTAAAGCTGTGGAAAGAAGCGATTCACCAAGGGTGCTAAGGCTGACAGCGTCATCCAAGTTAGCTGCAAGCTAAACACTGGAGAAGCAGGACCCTTGGGGAACAAATCTACTTCTGCCTGTACAGAAGAAAAGCTTTCTTGCTTTTGGCTTTACAAGGTTTATAGTATGACCAGTGGTACCAATGAGCTGGTATACTGCCAGTGCAACTTGGCTTTTCCTGTCATTCTTCTGCACAGATGTAAGGAATAACTGGGATCATACAAACAATGTTTCTCATGATAGAGTATTGCTTTTCTATAATTTTCCTGGGTCTTTATTGAATATGCTCTATTATCTTAAAATTTTCAGGTAATGTCTTGCTTCTGGAAGGCAGAGAGAATTCAGAAAACCAAAAGCTGATGCTTATTGACTTTGAATACAGCAGCTATAATTACCGGTAAATCACTTTATTTTCAATAGGAAGGTGTATTGCTTTCCATGTAGTATAGCGAGAGCATGTGCTGTGCTGCTGATTGTCTGTTCTAGTGAATTGTGTTCTGCTCTTAGTGGTGGACAGAAATATAACTAGTCAAAACAGCTCTGGTCCTGATAGCATTGGGTACAGGCATGCAGCAGAGTCAAAGTTGTTGGAGATGGAACATAATGCAACCCTGAATTCCAGTGGTGCTAACCCTGCAGTAATGCTGTCATTAGAGATCTGACTTTGTGTGTACTGAGATGTAGTATAGATGCAAGAATTTTAACTGTCTACATTAGTATAAAACTTGGTAGCAAAGTCTAGTACTAATTTTCATGGAACTGGTAGCTTTCATTCTTACTACCCATCTTTACTAAATGATTTTGATATCTTGCAAAAATGTTGTATTCTGTCATCAGTTCTCTATCTCCTTTAGCAGAACTGCAGTAAGTTCTAAGTAGCCTTGTGCTTTTAAACTTGATTTTAGGTTTGCTTAAGCAAATCTAGATTGCTAATATGCAAGTATTGAGGTACTCAGTCTTTTATCTCTCGTTCAGAGGATTTGACATTGGAAATCACTTCTGTGAATGGATGTATGATTACACATATGAGAAGTACCCATTCTTCAAAGCCAGTGTTCTTAAATATCCTTCAAAGAAGCAACAGGTAGGCACATAAGACAAAATAAAATGCCAGTGTCCACAGTCTTTGAATCTTGCCTCTCTTTTCCAATGCTGTCTTGGACTTCCTCTCTCCCAAGACCTCTCCTCCATGTCTTCCTTAAACATAAAACTTTGTGTAATCCTGACTACCTTTGTTTTTAAAATCATAGAAACTTCATGATAGCTATTAAGGATACAATATCATGTAGCTATCTACCACAAAAAGTCCAGTAGTTGTGGACTGCAGCTGTGAAATGAGTTGGAAGTAGCAAGATGTCATCTGTTGTCCTAATATTATAGATTTTCTTAAACCAGACTTCCAAGCAATTAGTAGAACCACCATTTATCTGAAAGCAAACTCCAGTGTTGGCGATGTTTGGAAAAAGTAAAAGATAAGTTATTAAAAGGCATGCCTAGTTCTGAAAGAATCAAATATGTCTTGAGACAGAGTTGTAACTCTTGTTTATTTGCCTTCCAGCTTCATTTTATCTCCAGTTACCTGTCTGCTTTCCATGATGGCTTCAAAAATCTGAGCAATGAAGAGAAGTCCAAACTAGAAGAAGAAGTGTTGATAGAAGTTAACAGGTAACTTGCTTTTCACAACTGTATCTTGAAACTTCCACTGTGATACACCTATACTTGTATACCTCACTGGGTGGAGGAGCTTCAGCCAAGAGATTTTAAGCTATTTATAAGTGGTAAAGAAAAAATCTGTCCATTGTAACCTCTGAACATGTGGTATACACTGATAGTGGAGTAAACACAATACTGCTCCATGGGGAAGCTAATGGTATTATTTTTGTAGTGTCATACTTGAAGAAAAGGCATGGACATCCCTGAAGCAGGGGATGCTATACTGATGGGATGTTGAAATAAGGTGGTGTGATTTAGCTGGGCATTTCAGTAAACATAGCCTTGTAATTTCAGGTTTGCCCTTGCATCACACTTCTTCTGGGGTCTGTGGTCTATTGTACAAGCAAAGATCTCATCCATTGAGTTTGGTTACCTGGTAAGTTGTTTAATTACATGAAACTACAATTAAACATGTATCTTTGTGGTACATTATCATAAAGTAAATGAGAAGGTATTAGTTGCTGTGAGATGCCATTTAAGTGGAGTAAAACTTTTAAAAATCAATGTGTTACTAGTCCATGCTCTTTCCATGAGAAGGTAAAGAATGTCTAAGATCAGAAAAACTTCAGAAATGCTTCTTGTTAGATAGAGACTGTAGCCTTACATGTCAGGCCTTGCAGTGGGATGGCGCCTTGCAGGGTAGAGATTCTTCTGCAATAAGAGACCCAGTGCAAGAGGGAAGCTGGCATGCAGTTAAGTGTGACTTTGGAAATGGAATAGTCAAAGTGCACATGTAACAATGTGTTGATACTCAGTGTGCACCAATAGCAGTGCCAGGGAGCTGCTTGTGCTTGAGAAACTGAGTGGTCTAACTCTTGGTCCATATTTACTGCGCTGTGAAGTGGCATCACTCTCAGGTACGCTGAATATCCTGCAGGACGTGTTACAGAAGCCATCCTTTTTGGTGAAATCCTGACCTTTTTTGCTCCTGTTTTTTCTGACATGCTGGCAGCAGCTAATAGTGTTAGAGTTGAAGTAAGATTGGAGGAAATTTTAAAGAGGCCAGAACAACTCTGGAGAGATTATCCTTCCCAAATAGAGCTAATTAATGCATTGAGATCATGGATTAGGAAGGTGACAGTTAATACCTTCATCGTGCTTCCCCATCCCAATAAAAGAAAACTCAGCTCTGCTTACTGTTTTGAGCACTGAATGTCCCTTATTTCTCCAGGAATATGCGTTATCCAGATTCGATGCGTACTTTGATCAGAAGAGGAAGCTGAAGGTGTGAATGTGGGAGGAGTGGCCTGGTGGTTACTGTACGAAGAGGGCAGCTGGACAGAACTTACACTGTGCTTAGGCTACTGTATCTCTAACAAAGGTGTCACTGAATTCCAGTTCCTTGGAACACAGGTGTACAGTACTGAAGACTGTATAAAATGACTTGTTTACAGTTTTGAAATACTTGGAATGAGATTGGGAGGCAAGTAAAACAGACCAGTGCAATATCTTTAAATCTTTTTGCTCTAGAAGGTATTTTATATTATGGGAGAAGCTTACAATTCAGTGTCAATACCACATGCATCAGAGCAAGCTGTTACTGTGAGTACATTTTCTAGGGGGGTGCTGGCATTGAGGTTTGTGTTGTAAGCAAACAGTTGTAAAAGATGAGTCATTGTAGACACTGCCTTTTAATGAGAAGGAAAAGCAAAGAAGACAACTGTTAAACTGTGAAGCAGGCTTGATCTTACTGTAAGATTAGGATCAACATGCCCCATGAACACTATCTTCAAAGCTGCTGATACGTTACACCACTTTAACCATAAAGTAACTCAAACACTTTGAAGCAGTACGCTTTAAAGCGTTATCTACGTATACATGAATGTTTCTCTTAAGCGAGTGTGCCTGTGAAGTATGAATGAACTTTGAACTGGACATTCTGAAGGAGTTTGTCTTGAACTGTTCATTCCATGTCCTTCAAGAACATAATTTATCCCAGCCTGGTTGTCTCTTAAAATGCTGTGTCCTGTACAGGGGGCTCTGGGGGCTGGCAGCACTGGGAAGAGTGCCTTCTAGCAGCTCCCCAGATAACTGGATTGGCATTGGCAATACTTGTAATGGGACCCCATCCCTCCTCCTGTGTTGCCACAGTATATGGCTGTAAGAAATACTGGAGCCAAAGACTGTGGAGAACACGTCAGGAAATTGCTGTTCTGCCCATCCAATGCTGACATGGCTTGGGAGGTGCTTTTCTTGCACCTTCAATTTTCATCATGTTCCAGCAGTCCAGTAAAGTGGAGTGTCCTGTGGGGAACAATAACATGTATATTGAAACTTGAGTATAATCTGTGTACACGTCATCTAAAGATCCTTTAGATTTTTGGAACTTGTTTATTTTGAACGCTATTTGTGCTTTCTAACACACCGTATTATAAATAATAAACTCGTAAGTCTACCATTTTCACTTGTATAGCAAATACTGTTTCAAGCAGCTGAAAAAGTGCATTTCATGTACTGTATAGCATAACTTGTAAAAGCTGTCATTTTATTCTCTAGTATAGAGAATCATTTTCCATACACTTAATTATTAATACTTTATAATAAATATAAAGCACTTAAAACCACATAGTTCATATTCTTAAATCTTTGTTGTACCTGCAGGATAAAATAGATGCTGTTTCTAGCCTTCATCTATGCTGGAAATCCTTCCTTGCTTACCTTCAAAAGCAGACTGATTTAAGCTTTAGGCTCAAGGCTGTGGAATGCATCTACTTAAATGCATCTCTAGCATTTATTGTATAATTTGTATACTCATCTAAGACTGCGGGAAGTGCCCAGACCTTTCTCCTGGGGTAGGGGCAGGAAGGTGTGCGCAGGTGGAGGAGCTCCTGCAGCAGCTGGCTGAGCTGCAGGTGGTGGTGAGAAGACTGTGGAGCATCAGGGAGGCTGAGGAGGAGCTGGATAGCTGGTTCCATGTGCAGTCTGTAGTGGACCCACTGTCTGTGGCCACACAGACACACAGAAGGGCGAGGGTGATAATGGTTAAGAATAAGGGGAGCTTGCAAGGGCAAGGACCAGCAGGAGGAAGAGGTGTCCCCTGAAGCCTGAGCTGCCCCTGCAGAACCTGTTCACTGCTCTGCAGAGTGAGGAGGAAACACCCATCACATCAGGAGAGACCCTGGAGCTGGGTAAAGCAGCCCCATCTGCTCCTTGGATAACACCCAGCACATCTAAGAAAAACCAACGGGTGATAGTAGCAGGAAATTCTCTTGTGAGCGGTGCGGAGCTGACCTGACCCACTCTCTAGACATGTGCTGCTTAGCGGGGGCTTGTATCAGGGACATTACCAAGAGGCTACCCAGCCTCATACAGCCTGCTGGCTATTTTCCACTGCTCTTGTTTCACCTGGACACCAGTGGTGCAGCCTGAGGTGCAGCAAGAGCGCNAGGGGAAGAGCACCTTTGGCCATAGGCTTGCCAACCCGGTGAAGAGGGCTTTGAACTAAAGCTGCTGGGGGAGTGGAACTTCAGTCCATCCTTATCACACCATTTTGAAGCCAAGGCCAGTGACAGATGCCTGGAGAAGAATCACAGACCCTCAGGAAAGCACCTGAAGGGCAACATAAGGGTTTTCCTGCCAGTAAGTCAGCTTCTGCGGCTCCCCACTGAAGTGTCTCTGTGCAAACACGCGTAGCATGGGGAATGAAGAGGAGGAGCTGGAGATGTGTGCGTGTCTGTGGGGCTGTGATCTCAGTGTCCACAAGCCCTGGTCAGAAGTCCCTCAGTCCTGTGCTGTTCCTCGGCGGTGGTTTGTCTGTCCCAGGGACATACAGCCGGGGCAGGGAGCTGCCAGGCAGCACAGCACAGCCCTGCCTTGTTTCAGTGGCTTACAGAAAAGCAGGTACAAGGAGGAAGCACTGTTTGCTGTGCTTTGCAAAGACAAAGGGCTTTTAAGAATTCAAATCCTCCCTTGAAAGATTTTTGAGGCAACCTTTGGTGAGCGCCTTCAAATGGCAGGCAGGCTTGTCTCTGATGCCAGCCTGGGTTGGCACGGAGCAACAAACGGAGCATTTCACCGGAGCTGAATAAATATCCGCAATGGCTCTGGACTGAAATAAAATACAGCAAGTGCTTACAGGGCAGGCCCTGGCAGGGAGCAAAAAGGAGCTACTGTGCTTGGTACCCAGGCAACAAAGCTGCTCACTGGCAAGCAGGCTGCTTGGTTTTTCCTAATGTGGAATTCATTTTTTATGGCTTTCATTTTCAAAGCATGCAGAGCTCCTACTGACTCAGCGTTAAGTGCAATCGTGTTACAATGTGCAAACAAAGCCGTGTGTGTGTATATATGATTTAGATGTACTGGTCTCATTAAATGAAGTCTGAATGCAGTCCAGTCTGCCTTGCATGAATACACCGAACCCTGCCTTAGCAGGAAGCATCCTGACCAGGCGTGGGTTTGAGTCTGGGAGCGTTAGAGCGCTGAAGGGCTTGTCTGGGGAATGGAGCCAGAAAAAGCCATAGGGTAAGCGGAGGTGACAGGGTTTGTTACAGGTCACAGGCTGTCTCAGAGCCAGAAGCAGCCCCCAGCCGTTGGGTTCCAGCCCAGCGTGCTGTGTGCTGGACTAAATGTCTTCTCAGAAAGCCTTACAGACACTGCCTCTGCTGCCAGTCCCAGGGAACGTTACTTTTGTTCGTTGTTCCCTTCTTAGAGAAAGAAATACAACTTGGGAATTAGCCGTTCTTCCTAATTTCCAAAGCCCACACCTTTCAAGGTGGTGTAAAGTGTCCCAGTGGCAGAATTGCAATGGCACACAGCGGTGCCCAGGAGCTCCAGCATCCTGTGAGGGCATCCATGAGAACCTCCCAGCTCCCACCAGGTCGGGAAAGCAGCAGAGCCGAAAGGTACAGCCTTGAAGAGGGTCAAGAGGTTACCTGCATCCTGCCTTGGACACAGAGATCTTCACACCTTGCAGGACCCCTACCCTCTGCGCTGCCTGCCCTCATCTCAAACCCTTGCTGACCTCTGTGCTGGTGTTTGCCAGCTGGAAACTCTCTTTCCTCTGCACGTGGGGTTTTTCCTGCCATTGCACTTCCTCCTGTAGCCTGTGAGGAGGTTGCCCTGCTGTGTTTGTCTTGGCTGTGTGTCCTGAAGGAAAGGGCATTGCAGTTTCTGTGTTGAAAACCTGACTCTTCCATGCTGAATAATCCCTCGGAGGTCGTGTTCTTCGCCTTTCTTGCTGCATCTGGCTGGATCGCGACGCTGGGGAAGCCGGCCGAGACCGTGGCCGTGTGAACCTATCGCAGGCGTAGAGAAAGAGAACAAGGGATGGAAAGGAGAGAAGCCTGCTGTAATTACCCAACACAAAGATTGTTAAATAATAAAATAATTTCCTCAGGAAGAGATTATAGAGGATTTTGTGTAATGTCTCGGCTATCAGGGGCTTAAAAATTCACCTTAGATTAATTAGAAGGCTACAGCTGTAAAGAGAGATGGTTATTTCATAAATCCCTCAGTAGGTCTGTTTGGAAAAATACTGGTTTCTCCTTAGCAATAAAATTAATCAAACTATTCGTTTACATTGGATTATATTTTGGATGAAGACTCAAACTTCAGGTTTTTTGAAATTGGCTTTGAGGTCTTTTTATTCCAGTTTGCAAGTGTGAACAACCTAAAGGAAAATTAAAATTTTCTGTAACATCTTCATTTGTTTTTCTTTCTGACTTCTCCCAAATAGTTTTTTTATTTTTTTATATTTTTTTGCTAGGTTTATTTATAAATATGCAGGCTTCTATCAAATATTTCCATAAATAGGTATCTGTGTGCCTGTGAAAGTACGGAGTGACTGCTGGGGAACGATGTTTCCTGAGGAGCAGGTGGATCTCATGGTTATGGTCCTTTCTACTCTTCAATTTAATCAAAAGACAAAATAAGAAATGTGAAGTCATACCTAAGCAGCTGTTCACGTGGCTGCATGCTCCAACTGCTGTTTGTGTCGCAATTTGTGTTCTCACTTCCTAAGAGAGTAAAGAGGAGCCAAAAAGAGGAAGGGACAGAAAAGACAAAGCTGGAGGCACTGGAAGCAGCAGTTGTGCAGATGCCCCCGTTGCACAAGTCACTGGTTCTCACTGGATGTCCTCAGGGCCTGGCTCTGCCGTGGCCCCTCCGCACCCCCCGTGGGCTGATGCTCAGCGAGGTGGTGACACGGCAGCGTGGACCTGCCGGGGAAGGGGTCCCCCCATCTCCAGCTCGTGCTGCTTCTGCCTTTGCCTGCCTGCCCCATGGCTTGCAGCCTCCCAGCCTTTGGGCTTTGCAAAGAGCTGGCTGCAAATGAAGCTGGGATGCTGGGTGGGGGTCCTCTAGGCAGGAGTGCCCTGAGGAAGGGGATCATCCTCACTGTCCTGGGTTCAGCTGGGACAGAAGTAGCTTGTAGGATTCTGTGTTTGGGTTTGTGCTGAGGAGAGGTTGATCACGCACTGATGGGCAGAGCTGCTGCCAGGACAGTCAAGGACTTTCCAGCTTCTCTGCTGTGCCCGTGTCTGCAGGGGCAGGAGGAGCTGGGAGGGAGCACAGCCCCAGGGACCAGCCCAGGATTCAACCCCAGGTTTAGGATTGAGATGCAAACTGGCCAGTGGTCTGTTCCATACCATGCACATCATGCCCAGTCTATAGGTGAGGGCTCTCCAGAAGTTTGTTCCTTTTTTGCTCCAGGTCAGCTCTCTTTCTGGGTCGTCTCACTCTGGGTGGTCCTTCTCCCTCTGTCCTCTCCCTCCCTTGGTCAGCTCTTCATCTGGGACACTTGGGATCTTATCTCTGTTCCTGGATTGCAGTTTCGGGACTCTCCCTGCTCCGGGATCATTAGCCAGGAATGGGCTGAGCCTTGGTCATCGGGTGGTGAGCAGTGTCACTGTGTGTCACTCATTTCTTTATTTGTATATGTTACTATTATTATCTTTATTACTGTTTTCAATATGATTGTAGTTTAGTTATTAAATTGTTCTTATCTCAACACATGAGTCTTTTTTCCCTTTACCCCTTTAATTCTCTCCCCACCCCTGGGAGGGTGAGTGAGCGGCTGTGTGGGGTTGGCTCCCAGCCAAGGGTAAAACCGTCACACTCTCTGTCCTCAGGCAGCAAACCAGGCTTCTGGCTTTCGCTTGCTGCTGGATGTGGTAATACAGAATCCAGAGGAACTAACAAAACTGTAGTCTCCCACTGAAATGTTTAGCAGTTGCAAAGAGTTTGTATCTCAGGTCTCAGACTTTCTGGTAATGTTGCCTTTTTGTGTTCAGCAGAGTTCAGCTATGAGTCGAAGTCTCTGGATATAGCTTTTTTGGTTGGATTTATCTCCACTTCCAGCGCGGGTTTGTAATGTGCACCACACACATTTTTGCTCCCCTGCCTTCAGCACAAGCAGGTTCACCCTGACTTGAGGACCTGACACTCTTCAGCTGTGGAGCCCCCAGCATATAACAGACACGGAGCTGTTGGAGCGAGTCCAGAGGAGCCCCGGAGATGGTCAGAGGCTGGAGCAGCTCCCGTGCGAGGACAGGCTGAGAGAGTTGGGGGTGTGCAGCCTGGAGAAGAGAAGCTCCGGGGAGACCTTAGAGCAGCTTCCAGTGCTGAAAGGGGGCTACAGGAGAGATGGGGGGCTCTGGATCAGGGTGTAGTGGCAGGATGAGGATAGGCAAGGGGTAATGGCTTCAAGCTG
>VZTO01000665.1:0-103865 GCA_013400615.1 Syrrhaptes paradoxus | reverse complement strand
TGCTGACTTTCCTCTGTTCAGACACCAGCGCCTATCATGCGATCCATCCGAACTCTTAATTGATCTCTTAGGAATTGTTTTTATTGGCATACCTGGCTTCCTCTTCAGAGGGAAGAGAAATGAATCCCGCGTCCCTCTGTCCCCAGGAGTGGTGGCCATGGGCCCGTCTGTGCAGCTCTGCAGCAGCCGGGTGCTGGTCTCGGTGCTGTCGGGCAGCACCTCAGCACAGTGAAAAAAAGAAAAAAAAGCAAGCTTTGACTGTGGGGAGGGTAGAACTAGTTCTCCTTGGGATTACCCAGCCAGCCCGCCCTGTCTGGTCGAAGAAAGATGCAAAGACATCTCCCTCCTTTCCCTTCTCCCCCACCAGCGCTGCCCTCAGACACGCTCTGTTCAGAAAACATAACTTTATTATTAGTTGCAATATACATTGTATTCCTTTAAGAATCCTAAACTTGTATATGTTTTCTTCCCACTGAAAATACAGGTGTATGTATATATGTTTTTATATATGTATATATATATATATAAATGTATTTTATCGAACTGGAACACAACAGAACAAGAGAGACAAGCTCAGAAATTACTTGGAAACGTCAGTGTGACCTCAGCGGGTTTGTCCTGGCGGTGTGCTAAGGTGAGCGGTATAAAAAGAGGAGGCTGAACAGAAAATGCGATGAGTTAGGCAGCGGGGAAGGGGCTCTCCGTGCTGCAGGTGGGATATGTACAGCAGACACACGGTGCTATTGCTCAGCCACAGGTGCTACCGATTCCCAAAGGCAGCCTGGGCTCTGCACGGGCTGTGCTCCCAGCCAACACACCCACCCCTTGCAAACAGTTTAATTGCATTTCCCCCGGCAGCAGCTCTGCTCGTTACTAATCTGGTCAGCGAAGAAAGAATTCCTCCCCAAGTGGGTCAATATAAAGTAGCTTACAGGCAGGGGAAGGGACCAGCAACGGCCAGAGCTNTCAGAAGGTAACCCTTCAGAAAACTGGCTGCGGGTGGCAATGAACCCTGCTGTCACGGGGCTGGTTTGGCTTTTTTTTTGTCGTTGTTCTTTCAACTTTGTGTTTGTTGAGGTGATTTCCAAACAGGGGCTCCCCAGCCCACGCGCCATGGCTGGGCTCAGCGAGACGCAGGGACAAGTCTTCCCCAGACCAAGGTCGTGGTTTGCCTTTTGTCTCTTCTGAGCTGCAGATGGGTGAAAGGACGTGTTTCAGCGAAGGCACTGACCATGGACCTTCCTCTGCCTCCAGCCAGGTTGGAGGGAGCAGCCAGGCTCCAACCTTCCTGCTGGAGGGTCACCTCCCTCCCCGTGCAAAGTGCTCGTCAGGTTGGGAAGGGATGTAAAGAATGTGGGCATTGATTTTCCTCCTCCTGATTTCCTCGGGAAAAGTGCTTTCAAAAAAAAAATAAAAAATCCCATCCCTAAGTCATCATCCTGCTGCAGCCCCCGCAGCCTGTGTCACCGCTGGATCACGCCTACGGGCTCTCCCCTCCCGGCGGAAGCAGCAGGTGAAGTCTGTCGCCGCTGTTCTCTTTCTCCTCCTGCTCTCCTTCCCTGGCAGCATCCAGCAAGGAGGGATCTCGCTCGGGGACAAGAAGTTGCAGCCGGCTGGGCTGCTGTGCGTGTCCCCTTCCCGCAGCAAGTGTCACCGGGGGTGGGCGAGAACAGCTGATTGCACTGGGATAAATATTTGAATCGAAACTTGGCTTTGCTGGGAGAATTTCACCTCGTTCCTCTCTTTAGAGGCAGGAAAATCCAAGTGTGAAAGTGCCTGGATCGAGCTGTGTGACAGAGCTTTCCTGACCTGGGCCCCTGGGGGCAGTGACAAGGACACACTCTGTGTCCCCGCATCCTTCATCCGTCCGTGCTGCTGGGACCGAACGGCACCGAGCCCTCGTTGTGGCTGTTATCACACAGGGGATGTTGCCAGAACTGGCTTCAAAGGGAGGAGAGGTGGGTGACCCCCCTGTGACTGTCACAGGCAGGATCCCACCCTGGGGACAGCGATGGTCCCCACTGCTGCCCGGGAAGGCGATGAATGGGGGGGCTGGTTTGTCACGGGGGGAGATGCCCCACTCTGGTGCAGCGCAGCATTTGCAGGCACTGTCCTCTTGCAAAATTATCCTGAGAGGCGCGGGTTCAGCCCCTTCCCTTTGGCTGGTGCCGAGACGCGTGTTCACAGCGAGGGGCCACCACCCTGCCCACGGACCCGCACCCCACACTGGTCACCACCAGCTTCTGCTGCATTGATACAATCCCCCTGCTCCAGAAATGACTCTAAAGCCTTTCCCTTCACCCTGCTACCCGAGGTTTGGCTTGTTCCACCCCTGGACCAGGACAGAAGCTCCTCCACAGCAGCTGGTCCCAGTGCCCCTGGATGCTCCCAGTGCCACCAGGCAGATGCTGGGGGGATGACGGCACCCGATCTTTGCCTTCTGCTCCCCACGTTGTTTCAAGGGCTGAGGTTGCTCCCAGATCTGCCCCAGGGCTTGGTGCTGACCAGGAGGAGACTGGGACCAGCTTGGCCGGGATCTCTGTCCCTGCCGTGGGTCTGCAGGGGACCAGAGGACACCCACCGCTCCTCCCCACCCACCAGATGCTCCACGCTTCTCTCTAGCGTTATTTTCAGGACATTTTCCAACTGATGAAGGAAAACAACAGATTATGACTGTAAAGTTATGGTGAGAGGACTGGATCCTGGTAGGACAACATTACTCCTTGCCAAGAGAAGGGATTAACCCCTTCTTTACACTCTCCTCCTATTGCTTCTCCAGCTCCCAGCCACCTCTATATACATCATGTATTATATTTCTATATTCTCTTATAACTTTGCTTTTTTCAGTTTCAGTAGCACAAGTGATTAATTCCAAAAAAAAAAAAAAAAAAAAAAAAGGGGAAAAAAAAAAAGGAGGGAAAACAGCAGCCCCCAGGAATATTTACAGAATATTAATTTTTCAGAGGAGAAGAGGTTTGGCACTGGGAAAAGCATGGTTTCTGAATGTGCTGAGTGGGCTTGATTCCACATTCCTCCTTTCCTCCTCTCCCCTCTGGGATCCTGCTCTGATGATGAAAATTAAAGGTGTTCAACACGCCTTCCCCAGTGCAAACTGGCCTCCCCGGAGCTGTCAGCTCCATCATCATCCTCTCCTCCTTACCCTGCACTGTCACCGTCACCCCTGTCAAGGAGCATCCGCGGTGCAGGACGATGGGGACAGGGAAGGGACCCGGGATCACAACGGTGCAGTGGAAGATACCGACTTCTCCAACATACCAAAAATTATTGCAGTATAAACACACCCCCGCCACCCCAGCGAAAGCAGAGAAGGGGACGTGATGGGGGCAGTTTGGTGGGCGAGGGGCATTTCAGTGAAATCACCCGCCCGGGAAAGCTTCGACGGCTGCTCCCAGAGCGGTCGATCCTTCCCCAGCCCAGGGCAATGGCCATGGACACCAGCCCATAGTGCCCCACCCCATGCCTCACCCCCACCCTCCCTGATGCTGTGCACGAGAAAATACCCCACGAGTCCCTCCGTGTTGGTTCTTGTCAGAGAGACTGCTATTAAGAGATGTTATCTGTTCCCAGCAAACCCCGGGAAGAGCTGCACAACCAACTGCTCCTAGGTACGGCTGGTTTCCCCCGCTGCCGAGACCTTCTGGCCGATCCACGTCAGGATTTCTGTGAAGACAGAGGTAGAGACCTCGGGCAGCTCTTTGTGGAGGGCGTGATAGGCTTCCTCGTACACCTGCAACCGCGGAGAGAGCGGAGGTTAGCAAAGGAAAAAAAATCCGCGTGAGCAAGACAGCCTTCAGTCCCCTCTCCTCAACACCCACAGGTCCAACACGTCCTGCCCACGCCTCGTCAGGGGTTTTTTTTTTGTTCCTAGACGTGGCAGGTTATGAAATCAAGGAGATGCCACGGGTGAGCGGGAAGGCATGGGCACTGCCGTGGGACATCTGCGTGGCACTGAGCACCCTGTGGGATGGCAACGCAGGTCCCAGCCCCAGGCATCTGGCGCTGCTCATCCCAGTGAGGAGGAGGAAATGCTCCTGGTGCCCTTGGAGTTTAAAGGACAATGGGGGATGTTCCCGTCATGCCTTGTGCAATTTTACTCCCTTTATCCCCACACTGTCTAGTTATTTTTCCAATGACAAAAGCTTTCCCTCGGTCTCCCTGTCTCTCTTTCAGGCTCATTCATGTGCTCACCATGGGTTAATCAGCTGTGGCTCGCTGGGAATGAGCAGAGGCGAAGTGGCTTTTGCTGCGCGGTGCTCTGGGAAGGGCCCCCTGCACCTTTACTGCTGCGGCACGCGGTGACGTTGGCGCTCGCACGGTTGGTGTTGCTCAGAAGAGCGTTTTGGGGCCAGCACTCTACCTGCTGATGACCCTCGCTCTCCTCCTCCACCACACTGCTCCACCTCCACGAGACCCTCTAGGTACCCACCGCCCCTGGCCCACAGCCCGGCTGTAGCCGGTGACGGGCCACCACGGGGTCCCTCCTGGTGGCCGTGAGCTGCTCGGTCTCACCAGGATCAGCCCCACGGCTCCCTGCCCTTCACAGTCGCTCATGCTCAGGCCAACACTACCACGGTAAAACCCGAAAAATCAAGAAAGCAAGATGACCTTGAGTGTTTTGTCCTGGCTCTGCACCGTGTCCATCAGTAAATAGGAGCCTCGGATATCGCAGAGCTTGTCGGAAGAGCCGTGTAGCACCAGGATGGGCAGGGTCAGCTTGGGCAGCGCGCGCTCGATTCTGGCGATGGCATTCATCAGCTGGATGACGAAGGAGACCTTCATGCCGCCGTGGTAGACCAAGGGATCGGATGTGTAAGACTCCATCTGGCAGGGAGAAAGAGGTCATTTAAGGTTAGACACTATTTCACGCTGAAAAGACAAAGCCCGGCGCTGAGGAGGCTCTTCCCTGGGCTGGCACAGGCATTGCCTGCACTGTCGGGACATCCTGCCGGCAGAGTCAAGGTCGGGATCTTTGCTGCGGCCACCCAGACCCTCTCCCACAGCCTGGCTGGCTCCGCGCTGCCTTCTCTCGTCACTATGTTCAACCCAAAGCTCTTCCCAGTGTTGGACCAAGACCGTTCCCATGGGTGGGATGGGGGGGCACCTGCCTGCGTTCTTCTGCTCTGCCTTGTCCTTCTGTCACTCAAAGGTGACATCTCTCCTTTCCTCAGACTGCATCATTTGACAGCGGATCTTGTCCAGGTCCTGATCCTCTCCGCTGAGGGCTCAGGTCTTCTTCCCTTTCACCTCCCCGCTCTGGGGATGAAGACCGTGACCCACAGACAACTGACACATCTGACCACCGTACACCGCGGGGTCCCCAGGGTGCACGGACAAGGCAGCAAGTGACAGGATCCGGGGGTAGGAAAAACCAAAAAAAAAGTCAACAACTTGCTCAGCCAGACCGTGAGAGGATAAAAATGTGCAAGAGCTGGTGCAGAAAGTTGCTAGGAACGAGTAGCTACCGCAGCAGGCAAATCTACAGTAAATATTTGTATACTGTACGGGGAGACGGCCCACACAGCCCCCGCCATCCCAGCGCCTGCCAGAACGCTTTGATCATGGGCTGGGCTCTGGCACAGCCTCCAGTTTCTCCCGACCCTGGCAGATGTTTATAGAAATTAGGGTTATTTATAGACTAGCCCAAAAGAGCCTCCTTCCCTCCTCGCAGGCAGGGGGTCTGTGCCCGCTCTCCCTCGCCCTGCAGAGCTGCTGCCCGTGCCTGCCCTGGGGGGTCCACAGCAGCTGGGATGCCCCATCCCTGGAGGGGTTCAAGGCCAGGCTGGGTGAGGCTTTGGGCAACCTGGGCTGGTGGGAGGTGTCCCTGCCCATGGCAGGGGGTGGCACTGGATGATCCTTAAGGTCCTTTCCAACCCAAACCATGCTGGGATTCGATGAAGGCCACCCCAGGGACGTGGCTATAGAGGCACCCGCACTGCAGCAGGACAGCGTGGCTCGCTTGGTCCCCACTAAGAAGCCAGAAGGGCTTTGGGGTGGATTCTCCGTTCATCTCCCCAGGAAGGTGGCCAAGGGGCTGGGAGCTGTAGAGCTGGAGTTGGACCAAAGACATTCCAGTTGTTGTAGCGCCCGTGGAGGGGCCCTCGGATGCAGCAGGAATTTCCAGTATTTAATGAAGGTCATCGTTGTGTTCTGGGCTCTGTGCGAGATCACGGCTCCCCTGAAGCGAGGGGCAGCTTTTGGGGTCTCATCACAGCTCGTCATGTTGGGCTCTTATCTATAGCATGTCCCTTCAAAGAGGCAAGCACCCGTGCATGCTGAGGGTTTGGAAAACACGGTTTGTAAGAGGCCACTGCACAGATGAGGCTGCGGTTAAGGTAACAGGATCCTCTCCTCAGCCCTGCTCAGCACCTCTCCTGCTGCAGGGGAAGCAGAGGCACACGGTCCCCCCGGCTCCGCACCGACCCTGCAGCGCCCAGCCAGCTCGTTGGTGCAGAAACCTCCTCCCGCATCCTCCATCCCCTGCTGACATGTCCATCATCCCTCCCTGCTCCCCAAAGCGCTTCCCAAGGGCGAGAAGCTGCCGGTGTTTAGGAAGAAGCATCCTCCGGGAAAGGTGCTCCTGGGAGCAGCTCAGCTTTGCCTCCAGAACAGCCACGGGCTGGCGGGGTGCTGGGAGCTCTGCCGCTGACCGCTGGCTGTACCCCGATATTTTCAATCAACACGTTGACTTTCCATCAGCGTTTTGAAGCAGCACCGCCCTGTCACACTGGCTACTTAGCAACTGCCTCCAGCCTAATCCGGGAGTTAACTTCTCCGGATCTATGTCAGCGCTGCGCTAAAGCAACACAGCTTTCCGATGGGTTTATTTTTATTTTTTTGTGGTTTTTATTTCTTTTTTAAATTGAAGGCAACTTTGCGGTGGGAGGGGAATCTGGAAGGGTGGGTGGATGGACTGACAGACATTCCCTTCCCATGGAGTAAATCAACATTGACAAATTCACTCCCCAGCCCCATAAATGACCTAATGGGCTTCTTTTTTCTTTTGTTCTTTTCTGGAAGAACAGGGATTTTTTTTTTAGCTACTGAGCAGCCAGCAAATATTTTTTATTGTAGATGATGGGAGGGGAAAAAAATAACAACCCAATGCCAACCCAGAGGGATCAGGACTGCAGGGGGAGGGTCCCGCTCCCCGGCGATGAGCAGGAATCCTCGCTGGAATTGATGGTCAGTGCGTGGGGCGAGGGCAAAGCAGCAGCTCCTGGGGAAAAGAGGGAAAAGCAGGGCAAGGGCTTTGTATGCTGCAAAATATAAGCTGCAAATTCATGTAGAGCAGCAGACAGAGCTCCCGTTGGCACACTGAGCTCTGGGACAGTGACGGTGCCCCTGGAGAGCCTGCAACTGCTTCCAGCCACGGTCCAGCAGAGGCTCTGCAGGATCCATCGCAGCAGCTCTTTTTTTGTCTTTATGTAACGTTGAGACAGAAGCAACCATCAGGGCTCCTGCTGCATTATGTTCCCCTGCTTAGAGGTTTGCATCTTCCCTTTGCACTTTGCAGAGCCGTAAATTCACGATAAGGTAATTGCAGCCTCGTCCTACGGGGACTCTGCAGGAATAAGACTGAACTCAGGGAGACGGTTCCACCGGATCCAACGGCAGCCCATGAAGCTGAATGGAGTAAAGGGGTTCCTGCCCCTGGGATGTTTTTCCTCCTTGAAATAACAGCACTGGGGTTTTAAGGTTGTTTCTTGCTCTCTTTTGTGTCTCTTGCATTTGCTGAAGCAAACAAACATCTCCTGTGCATCAGTCCCTACACTCTGCGGACAGCCTGCTGGGAACACAAAGCCATCAGGAAATTCTTGGATGATGTCCCAAAAATATTTCCAGAGAACAGAAAGTTGGTCTGGCAGGAGAATATGTTTAACAGATAAATAACGGACATTTCCAGCACATTGTGTGCTTTGAAGCTGCGCATCCTGAGTCCAAAAGGAGGGTGGAGCAGGTGCTGGAGGCAGCCAGAGGCCAGAGGCACTGTGCTGTCTTCCGTCAGTGCCTGGAGCCTCAGATCCTGGGGTTTGAAGACGGTCAGGAAAGCGCTTCCCATGGCAATCCCCAGCTGCGGTGCCAGCTGTGCGTGTTTGCTCGCAGGTGTGCGGCAGGAGAGCTGCTCCTCTCCCGCTGAAGCCTCCTCCATCACAAGCAGGCTCTAAGGAAGCAGCCCTACGTGTTTATCCCCTGCAGAAGGCTCTTCCTGGCTCCACGGAAAGGGCAGAGGAAAAACAACAACACCCAAAGGAAGCTCTTGAGACTTGGAACATCATAGAGCAGGGAGAGCAGCGGCAAATATTTGGGCAGGAAGACAACATAATGGCATTTATTATAACCTATGTCCAGTGGTTGCTGTGGGTGGTTCCTACCATCACCCCAACAGCCCGCATGGAAACACTCGGTCAGTACCGTGCCCCAGACAAGGGAGCTCACGAACACCCTTCCAAATGTGCTATTATTTGGGATGTCCCCACAGCAGCACTTCCCTCCCGTAACGCGATTTATGCAGCACCAGCACCTCCCCGCAGAAGATCCGGCTGTCGGGGGTGTATTTAAAACCGCTGCCCCGCAAGACCAGCTCTGCACAGAGCTCAGGCATCACACAACGAATCCCCGCAGGGACTGGCAAAGGGCCACGCGTCCCCGCCACGGGGAAACTCCTCTCCTCCTCCACAGCACGGACTGCTTTTATCCTCTAAATGCAGAAATCAAAACTTTCCTCTGTGTGATGTTAATGGATGATTTCTCTAATTTGAACCTGAATTATATGCAACAAGTTATGGCAGCTGGAGGTAATTAAGCGCAGGTTTCTATAGCCTGACCCGAACCAGCCTTCCTCCCAAGCAGAGGTTTTGTGCAGCCTCTCACGGTACTCCAGAACACGTGTCACCTGGTGCATCGCTGGGTGCAGATGAACTCGCTCCACGCTGGTCCCGACAGCTTCCTAGGACCCGCTTTGTCCTCAGCTCCTTGAATCTTTCCACCTTCAGCCCATGGAGATGTCCTGCTCTGCTCACAGACAAGCAAACCATTTGCCCAAAACCCTCTTTGGCAGAGCCAAGAAACAACCCTGAACGCCTTGAGGCTGTTCTGGAAGAGTCTTTTGCTTTTCGGTTTACCGGATGGGTTACAGAGGGGGGACACGCTGAGGCTGAAGGCGTTGCACTCACACGGCCGCTGCCACCGTTGTTGCTCCTGATCCTTCCAGCTGCAGTTGCGACGCCGGTCGAGCCGCCTCCCCAAAGGAAGGCAACTGCTAACTTCTGCTTAAGATACGACCCATGGCGTGAGCAGCGGGAAAAATGGCAGTGGGATGGGAGCTGAGATGGGAGCTGCACCAGCGAAGCTCTCCTGCTTTGGACACACCCTCGGGTGCCACCTGCTATCGCTCAGGTTGGTTTCTGAAATGCACCGAGTGCAGCCAAAGCACCTCCGCTCACGTGCAGCAACAGCGAGAAGGAAAAACCCCTGTTCTGCGTCGCTGCAGCAGCTGCAATAAAATCTGGCTTTAGATCTCGCCCTGGTGATTTAGCAAAACACTAAAACACTCGTGTTTCTAAAAAAGAGAAATGGCAGGACTGGGAGGAGATAAACGGCACTAAGGTCCTCACCTCCTTCTTGTTGCGGGAAATGGCGTTTGGATCTATGGATCCCAGGGACAGGTTCGGTAGGACGAAGTTGAGCACTTTCGCTGCGAAAACCTGTGGGAGAGGAAAGGAAAGGGTTAAAGAGCTGGTTAGAGCAAGAGAGGAAACACAGAGGGACAGATCCTGAGCTGACGGGAATCGGAACAGAAGTTAAATAGTTGAGAAATGTCAGCTGACACCGGAGAAGGATCTGTCCTATACTGAAAACATTTCTCTTAAAGTGTTTAAACTGCCCCTGAGAGTGGCTGTGCTGGTCTGAAATGCCGCCGGCTGTCCGTCCGCGTGTGGCATCGCAACTTCACTGCACTCTGCCTTTTGCCCACTCTCAAGTTAATTTCTAAAAAGGCCGCAGTTTTGATAGGAAAAAGCCACTTCCAGCCCTGGGAAGGGCTGGGGTTGTTTTACTGCCCCTTCCCTGCTGCCACAGCTCTGATCTCGGGCTGCGGTGATGCTGCAGTTGCCCAGGCTGTGCTCTCTTTGATAAGCATGTTCTCCAGGGAACCTGTAAATAAACAGCAGCAAAATGTGTGTGCCACAGTAAGGACATCCACGGTAAGGACATCCACGGTAAGGAAATCCACAGTAAGGACATCCATGGCTAAGGACATCCATGGCTTGCTTGTCTCCTGGGGATGAAACACAAAAGCGTCCAGCAGCCCAGCCTGGAAATCGCTGGCAGAAGAAATAGAGAAAAGCAGTAGAGACTCACAGCAGACCTGGGAACACGCGTGTACCCTGGGGTGGATCCGACTGGGAACTGGTGTCCACCAGTGTATTGAGCCTCACTGGCTGTGACAGTGTCAGAAAAATTAATTTCTCCTGAGGTCCCTGGGGTCAGTCCAGTGACACGACACATCCACACTGATACAAGCCCGAGCTTACGATGACAACGAGCAGGAACGGGGTTTTCTTTGTTTTGTGTTAACGCCCGGCAGGGATGACCTGGGGAACGCGCTTTTATGGATCTTGGGCAAGGCTACGGACACATCTTGGGACGGGTCTGAACACTTGTGTTTCCAAGGATCTGCAGGGGGGATTTTGCAGAAGTAAATCGCAATGTTTGTCTCACTCGAGCAACACTACAGCAGCCCAAGGTGGGGAAGGTGCGACAGGGAAGGAGAGAGAACACCACGGGTGCTGGCTCAGGCTCTTCCACGTTGGAGACAGGCGTTGGGCAGACCCCCTGTGGCCATGTGTCTGTTCTAACACATGCTTAGCAAATGACATTTTGAAGATTCAGAGCCAAATTTTGTCCAGATAAGTTGAGAAGAAAAGGAGGAAGGCAGCAAGATGCCTCTCCCTTCGCTGGATTTGCAACGAGTCGGTCGCTGCTTCCATCAGGACACGGGGCTGTGACCGATGGCGCAGGGCATGGATGAAATTGTGTTGCTGCAAAGAGCAGAATGGGATTTTCCTGCACGTAGCCTGCAAACACATCGCGTTTCTGGGGCTGCCAGTGAGGGAAGGTGTTTCTAAGAGAGACGGAAGGACCCAGCGTGTAACCTGTCCCCCTGATATTGTTGCCTTGAGCCTTCGTTGGTTGGGGCCAAGGTAAATTCTTGCTCAGCTGGAAACGTCCCCAGCAAAGGGATGAATACAATGGTCCTCGGGAAATGGCCCAGCGCCGAGAACTCGTACCAGTTCCAAGGGAAAACCAAAGCCCTCGTGCCTCAGAGGCACAGACACCAATGAAATGTCATTTGGCTCTCGGGGGAGAAGCAGCACACCAGCGTTTCCAGCTCAGCTTTCTGGGAACACGCGGCTTATGCAGGAATACTCTCCGTGTTTTCACTCCTTAAAAATACCTTTTCAGCTCCAGGACTCATTTCAACTGAATTTGTCAGAGCAGAGATATTTCAGGAATAATTATTTTCTTATCGGTTTTGAGAAGCAACAATAGATTTGAAAGAGAAAGGAGCTCACTGTGCACTTGTACTGTAGCACGAGCGAGACTCTCTAGGAAGGAGAAACTCCTCCAAAACCCTTCAGTTAGAGATCAGGATTTCCTGCACTGAAATAAAGCAACAATCTGCTACAGACCTGCAAGAAATCAGACTACACTGACACTAGTTCCCACCTAGACCTGGTGTGTCCTCCTTTCAGAAAGGGTTTAGCACCTAGCACAGCTTTAGAAGGAGGAAAATCTTTCCATATTTTCCTTGACTCAACTACAAACAGAAGGCTAACAGTGTCTCTCAGATTCAGACCCTACACTAGTTGTTTTTTTTCTCAGTATTTATTTTTTTTCCTTTTCCAAAGCAAGGAAAAAAACAGGGGCCCTGGTGCTCGTGGGACCCTTCTGCTGAGTCAGGCACAGCCCCACCGGGGAGGAACCAGCCCCCAGCCCCCCCAAAGCACCTTTGGGGCTCTGACTCACGTCTCAATCAGTTTTCCTGGACCGGGCGAGCTCAGGATTCAGTTCCCCTCTGAAAAGCAGGTGGAGCGTGGGGGAGGCATGTACAAGGAGAATCCTGACCGGCATCCAGGTGATGCGGATCCCAGCAGGGTTTTGCATCTTCAGTGGAAGAAGGAGGCGATTAAAAAGCACCCTTTGGCGCTTGTCATGGCTCGTGGGGTCAGTAGATGGCTTTGGCTACAGCAGAAGGTGCGACAGGATTACAGTGAAAGCTGAGGCAATCTGTTTCCTTCCTCGCAGAGGAGAAAAAAGCCAGAGAAATATCTGAGAAGTAGATTAAAACAAGACGCTAGCCCTAGGAGAAGAGTCTAGGGAGAACGGATAAGGGATTGAGTCCTGTGGGAATGAGATGCTCTGTCCTCCCCGCTGCCGTAGCAGGTCCTTCCCTTTGCTTCCAGCTTCTCTGAGCATTGTTGTTTGTTGTTTTAAACATTCAGAAAGGAAGGGAGGGCTGAGGGTCGGCTGCCCTGCAGAGCATCCCTGGGGAAGGGCAGGGCAGGGCAGGGAGTGCATGTTTGGGTCAGGAATAGCTCCGGAAGGGTGATACGAACGGGATGGGGGTAAAACCTAAATGCAGACTGAAGGAGATGGTCTGGACACGAACCAGCCCCGCTACCAAGCCCAACGGGATGCTGCTGGGGCAGTGATGCTTTGGCTGGAAGCCTTCTTTGAGGCTCACGAAGGATTCCTGGGACTCAAGAGCTCTGGTTTTGTTTAGAAATCGGTCATCCCCCAAAAGCCAAAAATAACCCTGGTCTGCCTTAGCCAGCAGCTTGTGTTGCAACTACACCAGACTCTGCATGAGTCAGGAAGAAAACTGTAGGAGAGGAAGGGAAAGTGCGGCACTGTGGGGGCTGCCGCGGGGTGTGGTGGAGGAAGCACCGTCTGCTACCACCTCCCGAGGCAGCATCGGTCCCCGACACTCATTTACATCAGTTTTCCTGGACGAGTTCAGGATTCACTTCCCGTCTGAAAAGTAGGTGGGACTGTGGGGTAGGCACTTAGAAGAAAAGTCTTGAGTGGCATCCAGGCGGTGCAGATCTCAGTGGGGTTTTGCTTTTCAAGGCTCGAGGTCTTACCACGTTTCCTCCGGGGGAAGAGCGAGGTGACTAGGTGCAGCGCGGGCTTGCTCTTACCTTGATGGGAGTGGCGACTTCTGGGCTGGCCACCACCAGAGGAGAGATTAGCAGCATGCCGGAAAACTCGCTGGGTCTCTCACTAGCTGTCAGGATGGAGATGGCTCCCCCCTGCAAGGCAAGACAACAGCTCAATACAGAAGTCAACATCTCATCTGTATAGTAACCCTGATACGGGATGGGTTTTAATCCAAAAAAAAGCAAATTACATCTGCCCCAGGGAGAGGGCAGTGTGCCCAGGGAGGAAGGCTGGGGGAGCAGGGTCACTGGAAGTGGCTGGTTCTTGCTGGGGGAGGAGAGATCTGAGTTCTGCTCTCATGCTCTAACCCCTCGCATCACACTCAACTCTCTGTGCCCTGTCCATCAGCTCCCGGGGATGCCTTGTGTCTGCTGAACTAAGAAGGGAGTGTCTGAAGGGGTAGTTCAGGTGGGACTTGAAAAATAAGCCGAGGCTCTATCAGCGTGACAGACCGGTGCTGCGTGGGGAAGATGCTTGTGGCACCGGTAACCTGGGCAACAGTGATGCTGCCATCCGGCATGCGGAAAGCTTCACTAATTACTGGAAGTTAAATGCTCTCCTCTTCAGCATCCCCATCCCCTCCAGCCCCTCAGCGCCGTGTCCCGGGCCTCACGGTGACCGCCCAGCCCATGGTTCTGAGCTGAACACCAGCCAGGATGTGCCCCCCTGCACGGGCACAGGAGGGGTGGGACGGAAGGGACCGGGCTGGCTCGCTCAGGAAAGTTTGCAGAGGATTAGTTGCCAAGGGAAATATTTGGTGAACTTCCACGCTGCCGGAGAGCCAGGAGCTTGTTAAATGGAGCAGCGGCGAGAAGCATCTCAAAGACCTCACGGGGAAATTAGCTCCTTGTTGCAGCGGCTTCGGAGCACAGGGAGCACTCCAGAGCCAGCCCTTCTTATGCAAGAGCACTTGTTTATCTGGGCATGGCCTGAATCCCGAAGTACTTATTCATTTTCCTCTCCTCCGGGAATGCAGGGAGAGCAGATCAATGGCATCAGTGGGAATATTGCTAGCTTGAATAAAGGGATTTGGCCCACGCTGTCAGAATCAGGCTTCAGATCTGTTCACCAAATCAGCGCCTTTGTTTTTGCAGCCCTAATCCCTGGTACATTTTCCTGTTAGGTTGTTTAATAGAATGGGGCTACAGGGTATTTTCATGCTCCATCCCCTAGCTGCTCACAGGGCTTAACCTCCTCGTTACCGGTTAAAATGAAAGGAGAAGCCCAGTGCTGCGGGAGGTGTGGGACTTACCCTGTACATGATCAGTCCTATGGAGAACAGACCCATCGCTGCCAACGACACCAGTGAGGGCTCTGATGCGGGCAGAAAAGTTAAGGACTGACCATACTGATGACAGATTTCGTGGGGTGAGGCATGCTGGCAAACCAGCCAGTGAATGAAGCAGAAGGGAAGGTTGGGTGTAGTTTTGTTTTTCCTGCTGTGGGTGAGTTACTCCCTGACATCCACGAGAATGCCACCGTGCTGGGGTCCGGGATGCTGCTGGGAGGGTGGGGATGGCGCTTACCATGGAGTGCCCCAGAATGAGGATGGGCAGGTCGGGGTGCTCTTTCTTCATGAGATCGATGTGCTGCAAGCTGTCCCTGATGAAGACGTGGAAATCTGAGACAACCATCCGATCACCCTCGCTCTGCCCGTGGCCAACTGCAGGGGAAAAGGAGAACACGCGTCTCAGGGGTTTGGAGCAGGGGTTGCAAACGAGAAAGGCTTGAGCAGCACTATGCCTGGTGGACTGCTGCTGTCCTGGCTTGACCTTCTCCTGCAGCCAGAACGCTGCCGAAATACAAAGGAAGCTGCACAGAACAATTTTTAAAATAGCGGGTTGTCCATGATCTAGTTAAGAAAATAATCTTATATTCTCCTGTGTTTCTACCTGCTCTTCGAAACCAAGAGTACTGATCTAATCTCTCGCAGCCTTCAGCATCGGGATGAGGAGGGCAGAGGGGCTGTCCTGCCCTGCCGTAGGGATGGGAGGTCACTGTGTGCTGGGAAATGGGTTTTTGCCACTGGGTCTGATGGGGTGTCTGGTGTCTCACCGTACAGAGCCAGCCACTGTGTGAAGTCTTGTCTAGGAATGGAAAAATTCTGCACACTGGATATCGTCACTATCAACTCAACGGGCCGTGGACACAACCTCTTCCAGTGCCTGGGTGTGTGTGAGCTTCACAGAGTCCTGCCTCTTCCCTCTGCTGCTCTAGAGCCACGGGGCAGCGGGACAGTGTCCAGGGGCGTGCTCCCCCTAAACAAGTGTTGATGCAAATTGTGCTGCACCTGGGCGCTGGCGGCTTGTTCTGTGTCTGGGAATTATCTTCTCTGATCAAAGGGAAGGGAAAGATTAAAACAGGAGATGGGGAGTCGCCATGGAAACAGTGGCATCCCTGGCAGAGGTGGACCCAGCGTCGCCACAAACACAGTCCCGGGCAATTCTGAGCGTGCAGAGGCTTGAAATTAATGCCACCTTGGGGAAGCAGTCTGCATAGTTACCTGACCACACACAGCTGTTATTATCTATCACAAACAGGATTCTTCCTTAAAAACAGTCTCCTTGCTGTTTTCTGTTCCATGCAGGTTGTTAAGGAGAACTGCGAAGGGGGAAACACAACCCATCCGTACGGGACAGGGTACAGGGAGCCTCAGACAGCATCTCCCCCCGCCCTGTGTCACCCCAGCCCTTCCCCAGTGGGCACCTGGGCACGCTTCAAGGCACAAAGGGGCGAGGACTTGTCAAAGGGTGTGAAGTGCCTGATCCATGCTGGATGGTACCCGTCCCGTGAGCAGCAAAGCACGGCATTGCCCACCCAGCCAGGAAGGTAAAGGCTTTTCCATCAGATCCGTTGGCAACAGTCCCTCCAGGAGAAATCAGTATGTCTAAACTTCATTTTCTTGCAAGCCATACAAAAAAAATCACCTTCCAAATTAGGCAGAACTTCTAATCAAAAGCTGGACTAAATAACACTCCACCTAAGAATTAAACTTGCTCTTCTCTTGTCCCGCCCGGTGCTCCCCGGAGCTGGGTCTCCCGGCTGCCACCAGCCACGCTCTCCGCCAGACAAACCCATGGAGGCCACGCTGGTCGGTCAGAAATAACGTATCACCAGTCCTGCTTTCCATGCACACACTCCAACTCCTGCCAAAATACGATACAGCAAGCGTTCTCCACGGATCAGCGACCAGAAACAAGTCAAAGAGCCAATTAAAATACAAGCTGCAATAACCCACAGAAGCGAAGCCAGGCGTGTGGCTAAGGGTTCTATTAACTTTCAACTGATTTTTATTGCAGATGGAAATGGAGCTTTTCCCGACTCTTACACATGTCCAGTCCACTCACTTTGTAGACCTCAAATGCATTATCTGCCTAATATTTAAACTTCAAATTCAGCAGGTTAATATGAGTTGAATACTCCAGAGAGAGGTAGATTTTCAATTTTCTCTCAGCAGAACTCTGCACTTCCACTTCTTTCTTTTTTTTTCTCTGCACTTGCTGCTAGGATCTCTTCCAGAGTCCCTGTAGGACAGCTGAGCAAGCAGAGCCAGCAAACCTCCGCAGCCCCGGTCTGTCTGTATATGGGCCATCCCTCCCTGCTGTGGGGCCGGGAGGCTTTGCTCTATTTTTGGATGAGACAGAGGCAGGTCTGGAAAGCCTCCTCGGTCCCCAGCGTGGAGAAACTCCCCCCACATAACAATGATACTGCTCAGAACGGGTCAGATTGTGGAAGCCAAGAAATACCTCTGCAATAGCTGCCACAAGCATCTCAGTGCATTTCTGCAGAGTTTGGGGTTTTCTATTAATAACTTAATGAACCCACCTTTAGACCCCATTTTTAACTACTGAAGCACTGCTTCCCACTCAGCTGGCACAGAGCAACGCTCGAGGAGCAGCGTGTCTGCAGGTCTGGTAACGGGAGGCTGTGCACGTCTTTGCTTTGCTACTGTCCCCGTCCCTTGTGCAAGGTCAGCCGGGTGCCATCGCTAGGTTGTGCTCTTTTATTTCGCTGTTTTTCTCTCTTCCCCTCCAAGAAACCAAACTTACTCCACCTGAGAATGATTTCATTGCAAGTTTGACTCTCCCAGCTGAGAAAGCTTCAGGGTGAGGAACCTCTTCTATGAGAAGAAAGACGTGCACAACCAAACAGCAATGCAGTCAGGATGCTGGGATGTTCTTCCCTGATCTTTTGCCTTTAGAGCTATTAAAAACGAAAGGTCAGGTTCACCCTTGATGGAAAGCTATTTGCTTTGGGTTTTGCTGGGAATGAGCCTGACACAGTGGTTCCCCAGTACCACTGGCAAGACAGAGGGTGTGAGAGGAGGGGAACCGCCTGCTCCCAGTAACTGGAGCTAACCAGAGGCTGCTGCACTGGTTAGTTCCATTTCAGGCTCGATGTACTGGGCTAATTGAGAGCATCCTTTCCTGGATGCGAGCCTTCAAAAACAAGAATCCAAACCACACCTTCTCAAATGGCAAATGTAGAATTAGGAGGTCTAAGCCCCCATTTCCAATCAATCACATCGCTGCCAAATAACACCCTTTGTACAAAGTCTGAATAAATGCCGCAATGATCCGTCCCGGCAGGTAACAGCTGCTAAGCTCTGCCCTCTCTGTTTTCCGCGTGAGCTTGCTCAGGCTGCAGCTCTGCCGCTGTAAAGACAAGAACAGTAACTCATCACCCATCCAACCTGCCCGAAAGCACGACTTCAGAGCATGATTTCACCTAGGATTACAGATCCTCCAGAGCTACACACCTCTCGGGATGGAAGAACGCTGCCTGGCCATCGGACCATGAGAGCACCAGGCAGCTCCTGTCCCCGCACCCCCGGGTCCACCCGCACCCAGCCCTCGGGGCACCGCGGGGAGGGACAAGCACGGCACCATCTCGTCCACCCTCAGATATTTGCACCATTTTTGTTCTAAACACCAACTTTCATACAAGCCACACACTACACATATTTTTTTCTCCTTCCCAGTGCCTGACCCTCCTGATGAAGGCACGGTGGGACCCTGCTGTGACGCCCAGGTGTGGGCTGGAGCGCTCCGCAGAGCTCCCGCACGAATGTTTTGCTGCGGAAGACGAGGTGAGCCATACAAAAAAAAGTCAGATGTTGACTTCAGCGATGCTGCTGTAAATTGACCAATTTCAGTGGCGTTCCTCAATGCTTGCAGTCATGGGAGAGCAGAAATTATGGGCTATGTTGTTTTTTCAGCCTTTGCTCCCTATTTATTATGGAAAAGCCATAAAACAGAGAGACGGGAGATGAGAAATCTGCCTGGGGAGCAGTAATTCTCCTGGAGGAATCTGGATCTTGACTTTTCACATATTTGGATAATTTCAACTTTGGGGGAAAAGGGATGGTTTAGATCCATTTTTATTGCAGTGAGGACACCAACACCAGCACCTGCGGGGTGAAATGCTCTCCCCACCCAACGGATGGTAGAAGCAGGAGGAACGCAGGGCTTGACTCCTGCCTCGGGATCCATCCCACTGTGGGTTTGCCTTCCCCTCCAGATACGTGACTCCAAGCTTTTGAAGTGGGAAAACCAGGAAAGGGGAGGGTCAGGAGATCAGGCAAAGGAAAGGTTTTTGTGAGAGCCCATCCCAAGCTCAGGATGAAGCTTCTTTCACTGCCTCCTTCACCGATACGCTCAAGTCCATTTGATGCAAATGCCTAAATGCCTTTTGGAAAAGGAGATATTTACATGAGTATTATGTGTTTATTAACTTCCTGGAAGATTTGTTTTATTCCTGAAGGCCTCAGCTTTCTGCCCTAAATCAGAGACAGGATGGGCTCCTCCCTGGTGCTGGACACGGCAGCACGCGGGAATGTGGACCCACCTGCACCTTGCCCTTTTCCACCCCCGGCAGGTGATGCTGCTGGAGAATGAGAATAGCATGTGCTCCCTGCTGCTAAACTGTCTAGGTTAGGAAAAAAAAAGATAATGAAAAGATCTCACAGATGCTTTCACTCTGCAGGTGGCCCACGCGGAGGAGCAATGGCGGGTCTGCAGCCCGCGGGAGGGAGATGCCGGTGACAGAAATTTGGATGGTTCTGGTGCGCGAGGTGCCAACGTGCCAACCTCATCCGTCTCCTGCCATCTTCCCGAGCCCGTGGCAGCTTGCTCAGGCGGGGACCTCCCTGCGGTGGTCCTCACCCTGCCCTGCGACCCTGCTGCCATGGGAAGGAACCACTCCAGTGCTCATTTGAGCATCCCACCCCCATGGACTGGGAGGCAGTCACCCTCTCCTCTCTGCCCTACACGAAATGCACGCAGACTTGGAGGTGAAACTGAAAGCACAGGATGCAGCAGATGCCATTTTCAGGAGGGTTTTAGCTTTGGAAGTCGGTGCAGCAGGTGATTAAGTGGTGCCCCAAGGCACTACGGCTGATGCCTGTATTTATGGCACCTATTGAAACTCCCCTGAGCAAGGACCCAGCACCGCAGGGCGGCATCACAGACCTCGGCCCAAGGTACTGCAAGATGTAAAAGTAATAATTAACTGCAATCCCAGACTGTAAGGCATCAGAGTTTTGCAGAGGAGGGGATGGGAGAAAGCACGTAGATGGAGAATGTGGGTGAGACAATACACAAGACGACACTAATAACGGGTTTGTGGAGCAAATGTTGTGTGAAGCCTCGATTTTCTGCTTGGGTGGGTTTTTAAGTTTTAATGAAAAAAAATATTAATGAACTAGTAAACACTTCAAATTGTCATAACAGTTCACTACTGAAAAAAACCTATCCCTGTTTTGTAATGAATCAAGTACACATCCTTTTCACCAAGTGAGCAAAGCTCATTAATTAAACATTCCGGATCTCAAAGCTCCCGGTGTTTATTTGTTTAGCAAGCAGTACAGCTAATCCACCATCCAGACACACAAACCACTGAAACAACAGGAAGAAGCTTCAGAGCAGGACAATAAACACCTGGAGAAGTCACCAGAGTGCCTGCAGTGTCAGTGAGGTGAGAAGCACCTCCAAGAGCATCACACTGACCCCTACTCAGCAAAGCGCTTTCCTTGCCCTGACACCAGAGTTGGCACAGCAAGGGAGCCTCTTCTGGTGTTATTCCTTGAGCTTTTCAACATCCAACTGACCCAGCCGTAGGTGTGCACCCCATCCCCTCCCACAGCTCTGGCTTCCGCAGGAACAGCAGTGCTGAGGCTGCGGGTGCTCCAGCTAAGCCCATGACCTGGACCACCAGGAGACAGGATGTAAACCTGCTCCGCTGCATGGACAAACTCTACACTGTGAGTATCTGCTACAAGCCTGTGGTCTAAGGCTTTTCCAAGGGGACTGCTTCCACATGGGATGGGCAGCAACAGGAACCCAAAGGAGATGGTTCCCCTGCACCATTGGTTCCATCTGTGAGTTCCTCAGGGATCTGAAATACAGTCCAACACACGCTCATCCTTAGTAACTGCTGAGTGCTCTTCTCTGCGTAGTCCTCAGCATCCCTCCCTTCGTACCACCTGCATAGATACAGTGAGTACACTGGGTTTCCCATGACAATACACACACCATAAAACCATCAGATACAGCACCCAACAGACCTGTCTCTCCACCCAACAGACCTGTCTCTCCACCCAACAGACCCATCTCTCCACCCTTGGTGTTTTATGTATGGAGCATGTACCTAAGAAATATTTTGCGCTTAGGGTGGTGAAACACTGGCACAGGTTTCCCAGGGAGGTGGTAGGTGCTCTGTCCCTGGAAACATTCCAGGTCAGGTTGGACGGGCTCTGGGGAACCTGATCTAGTGGAAGATGTCCCCGCTCACTGCAGGGGGGTCGGACTAGCTGAGCTCCATGGGACCTGCCAACCCAAAGGATTCTATGATTCTGTGAATTACAGATGGATCCCACCTCTCTCTTACCAAAAGGGACTCTTGTCCTGAACACACAAGTCCATCAGCTTCCCTATTCCTCCTCAAGGTTAGGAAAATCATTTTCCTTTCAGCATTTGCTGGATAGTTTTTATTCACTTGCCTCACACAAAGAGTGCAGCAAACTGAAAGCCTTCTCCTCCCACATCAGAGACACATTTGCAGAGCTGAGATATTTTTAGAATAGTGCACACACAGAGTTATATTGTTTGTTGTCTTGGTTAGGGGAAAAAAAAAAAAAGGCAATTTTCTATACTAAAATTATTTGTGCTTTATTGCTGGGGAGCGGAGAACTAGTCATCTTGCTGAAGTCATTTAAAATTTCTGTACTCCAGAGATGACAAACAAAGTGACCTGGTACACATCAGAGCAGCCGTTAGTTCTGTCTAACAAGGCAAACTGTTTCTGCCAATATGTTAAGAGCCAATTCATCTCTAGTGGATACAAGCACGGTTCTGTTGGCTTTAGAAGACTTGCCCATTTCTTATGCTGCTGCTGAACTTGGCTCTGAATCACCGTTCCTTAAAAGTCTTCCTGGAACGTCATGTTGCTCATGAAAACATGCTGAAAAACCCCATCTGAGTGTTTGTGTTGCAGAATAATGATCCCTTCACAGGCGGCATTTACCAGCGCTGGGGCCAGACTGGAAATATAACTGTCCCCTGGGACGCCGGGTAGCAGAAGGGGTAAGACAGCAAGAAAACCTGCACAGAACAGTCACTTCCCATGCCGCCAGGATTAGGGCAGCTTCGCTGTACCTGTCACGACATCGGGATGCTCTGTGCTACGGCTGGAGGAACACCGAGCCCGGTTCCTTCTCCACGAAGCTCACACACAGCAGCACTCCACCTCCTTCCCCAGCCCCTTCTGCAATGCCACCTCCCAAGCCAGGACTCAAGAATACTCAAGCGAAAGGCAGCTTGAGTATTCTACACAACCTACAGTGCTTCCTAGGCACTAAGGGATTTTATTTAAGGCCCTATAACAATTTTTAACTGCTTTTCTTGCAGCGTTGCACTGAGATTTTTCCCTTTTATGAGCAGCAGATAATTTCCTGATTAATAGGTGACCCTATTTAACATCAGAGTTGGTGTTCACAGACTTATTCTGGCGTGGCACAGAACCAGTATCAGTGCTCAGATACTGCAGAAAAAATTGCATGGACTTTGCTGGAGTTAACCCAGGGTCTCATTAGTCCACCTGACCTCTGTGCTGCTCATCTCCCAAGAACAGAGAAGCACCTTTTTTCTGCTCCTCACATAGGACTTCAGACACCACTAATGGTAGGGAAAGTTTCACACTCACTGGAAGAGGAGAGCAGCCAAGGACAATCTCTCTGCTATTTTAATTTAGCTTTGGAAACACACATGTAATTTTCTTCTCCAAAAAAAAGAAGAGGTGCAAACTTCATTTTTTCCCAGATGAAAGCAAGGATGGAAGCCCACTTGCATGAACTTTCTGATCCAAGTTCCAGCTTCAAAACAGCTGGGGCACCAATTCAAAACGTCAGGGTTTGCAATGCAAAAACCAGCGCTGGAGTGGAACTGCACACTCCCCTTCCCCACCCCTTCACTCCAAAGCACGGCTGGCATGTGGGTTGGCTCCCCAACACGCACACGCTATTAAGTCCTAAATGACAGCTTGTTTAACCAGAAAACATTTCCATTTTTTTTTTTCCTTAACAAAGGCCATTCATTTCTTGCTCTTCTATTTGCTTAAAGACGGTTTCACTCGCCCTGCCTGAGAGTTTGCACAACCAGCCTGATTGTTCCCCTCCAAACAGCACTGCAAGTTAATGACCCACCTCTTGATCTCCGCGCGGGGAGCCTTGCCCGGCACGCTGCAGCAGCAGCACGCCAGCCACCGACATTGCAAAATCCATACGTGTGCCCTGAATATTTGTATGCTTGAGAAAACAATCGAATCAATCCATCTCAGGAATGACAGTCCTAATTCTTCCCTGCGAACAGGAGATTAGGCATCAAGAAGGAAAGAAGATGAAAGCTGGATCATGTAGCAACTCCCTCCACGCTGTTAACCAAGGTCTTGGGGGACAGGGACAACTTCCTTTCAAGCTATCTTCAAAAGGTTCCCCTCCATACAGACCACCCATTGGGAACCACATCAGTAACAACAACAACAAAAAAAGAATTTGAACGAGCCATTTTTCACCCAATTTATTTACATGTTAAAATAAACACAAGTTCCCATCTCGAGCAAGGGCTCCCAGTGGGCTCTGTTTAGTCTGTGAGATTCTTGGCGCCGGAGCGCAGCATTTCTCTATTCCAAAGCAATCTTGGCACAGACTTTTTTTTTTTTTTTTGGTTATATAATTAATTTTTTTTTTCAGCAACCAGCAAATGATTAATAATAATAATAATGTTTCTAAAAGTGGGAATCATGTTCTAAGACCTGGGCAAGGCATTTTACCAATGCCAAGAGGTCATTTGCAAACCAGAGCCCCCGAGCGCCTGCATTCAGGGTCGGTTCCCCCCCCAGGCTGCACGTCCAGTTCTCAATCAACCTGTCCAAAGGGAGCTTTCCCACTGAGTTAAAGAGATTTTTTTTGCTTTTTCCTTCGCTCCTTTGCATTGCCACATGGCAATGCCACCCTCATTAGAGTGGATTTATCCCTGTTCCTGACAAGGCATGAAGGAAATACCGCTCTTCCAGAGCTGACAGCTTTTTTCCCCGCTTTGCACAAGCTCAATGGGCGAGCAGCAGGTGGATTACTGGCATTGAGGGCAGGCTTTTGTTTATTTGTTTTTTAACAGGGTACATCCGCACAGAGCTAGAGCTCACTCAAAACCTACCAGATCTGACCGGGACCTGCTTTTTCTAGCAACACAATTAAGAAAAAAAAAAACAAAAAACAAACCAAAACCTGATTAAGCAATTCTGGCAGGAGCATCCCTTGCTGGGACAATGCTGCCCAGTGTGCCAGGGCAGAGTCCCACAGCTGCCAGCTGCCTCCTGGCTGGGTGGCATTTAGATGGTGCACGGGGAAAGCAGCACGGCAGAAAATAGCTCTACTAAATTCATCTTGCAGCAAAGCTGCTGTCCTTGCTTGGTAGAGATTGATTTCAGCGTTATTGTTCCAGGCGATTTTAACACTCGATACCCTTTTCTCTGTAGCTCTCCTCCCTGCAGCTCTGAAATCTCCACCACATATAACTTGGCACTGCTGCGGATCAGGCTGCACGCTCCTTAGCATGAGACAAGCTGCCAGGGTGTCCCAGCACGCTTTGTCTTTGATAAATTCAGAACCAGAAAATAAATGCAGTGTGGAGAACTTCAATTTTAAGGGATCGGAGTTGAGAGCATTAGTCTTTGTACCACCTACAATTCAGCACTTTTTCTTTTTTAATTTATTTTTGAATCTAAACAAGGATTCTCAAATTGGAGAGTACTGCCAAGCCCTGAATAAATCCCAGCATTAGAGATGCTGTGGGGATAGCAGCTTTCCCCATGAACCGATTCAGCAGCCGGTATCTTCAGAGAAATTAACCCCTGAGTGCCCCAGGATAGGCTCTGTGGCATCAGCTTTAATGCCCCAGGAAATCCCACCTGGTGGCTCAGACAGGTTATTCCCACCCACGGGGCGGTGCTGACAGAGGGAGGAGTAAAGCACAGGCTCAGCCGGTAAGTTGTGCAGTGGTCACATCTCCAGGTGCAATCCTGAATACAAATGCAATCAAAGCCACGTAAGTACCAAACCAGTCAACCAGGATGTCATTACCTGACACATGACTGCTTGTTTTCCACCCACAGCCCCACTCCTTAGCAGTTTCGAAAGCAAACGCTTAGCATTTGGACATAAGAAAACATGACACAGTTGCAATCTAACCTTTGCTATTTTTCTGCCTCATCCCTTGAAATATTGGCGAGATATTTCATTCTCAGCTGCTCTCCTCACTGTCCAAATCTTCCCCTCAGCCTAAGAGCCGTTCACAGTCACGGGCTGGCATTCTCGGAGGGCTTTGCATCTGCAAGCTCTCTGGAAGGGGGTTGGTATCGCGTTGGGATTGTGCCACGAGTAACCTGAGATAAAGGGAGGTGAAGTGGTTCGCCCGGGTTCCATGACAAGTCCGTGGCAGAGCCGAGTGAGGGTTTCCAAACACCTTCTTGCACAGCCTACCACCGCCACACAGAATGAGCCACATCCTGATCAGAATCATACGGGATCGATCATTTGATACATGGGAAGGACTCCCTGCAAGAGGTCCCTGTGGCTACTGAAGCTGCTGCTCTGCTGAAACACAACAGGCTGTAGGTCTGACCTAAAGCTCTGTGAAATCCCGGGAACTCTTTGGAATACCAAGCAAAAGAGCTTTCCAGTTCAGGTCACACACTAAAATTTGGCCAGAGCTGGCACAGACCAAGATCCGTTATCACCTGAGGACTGGCTGTTGCTTACAGAAATGGGCTGATGAGTTCTCGCTCCATGTCTTAGCGAATGATGAACCTGAAACACCTCCATTGCAACTGGCTCCCTGACCACCAGGCTGCAGACGGCTTCATAGCGGGCTCCACACACACCTGCAAACAAGACTTCTTCCAGCTGGCCTTAGGTTTTGTGAGATCTTTTTGCAATCCTCATCTTGTTATTGTGAGCGAGCGGTTGTTGTGTTTTGCTGCTAGCCGAGGTCAAAACCACAACAATCATAGAGAAGGAAGATGCTCAGGGCTGAAAGGAATGCTGCCGTGATGCTGGAACATCTCATCTGAGCTGGAGACCGAACAAGACGCTAACCAGATGCTCTGCTCTACTTTACTAATGGACTTGGAAACAAAGAGGACCACACTGCCAGAGGCTTTCAGTGATGAAGGTTAAACAGGAGGTTACCTGGTACATAAGTGAGAAATGTCAGTTAACGTTCACGCTCTGACAGACTCTGCACACAAGATGTGAGCAACAAAGAGAAACGCTCTTAACTAACATGTGGGTAACGAAGAGACGGAGAAGAGAAAAACACTGGCCCTAAAATAAATTAAAAAAAAATATTACAGCCCTAAAGTAAGCAAAAACACACAGGGACAAAAAGTGAGAAGTTTCCAAGAGTCAGAGGAGCAAGAGCCTGGAACAGCCTGCTCAGCTGGAACAGTGTTTGCTAGCAACCAAACTTTGTTAAAAGCTGAGCTCTGACCATTTGTGGAGAGGGCCCAGGGAAGCTGTCTGCAGGAACAAAAGGCTAGATAACCCAGGGAGTGCCTTCCTGCCTGTGCTCCCAACGAGAGTGTTTTCATAAACAACGACATGTCCCGTTTCACATCCAAACTGAATGTGCAACAGGAGGAACGTGATTAACTGAAACCCCCAGACACTGGAGCCACTTCTGTTTCTCTGCAACACCCAGACTGATTAAAGAGGGAAGAATCTGAGTATGTGAATTGAAAAAGGATGGATTTCCCCTTCATTCCGTGGCTGTTTTGCTTCTGGGGCTTGTTGCAATATTTAATGTCTTGTTTGCAGTCACTACTAGAGAACACATTGGTTTTTAAAAAGAGTCTCTGCATCTTTTATAATAAGAAAGATGTCTGTTCGTTTTAGGACTTGAGACAGTCCCGTAACAAACAGCTCCCAGGAAAACCAACAGGGCCAGTTATTGATGGAGGAAAACCACCAACTGGCATCAGGCTGTGGAACAACATGCCACACTTTGTGACCGAGCAAATAAACAATCAGACAACGAACATTGGAACAACAAAGTATAAAAAGCAGCACAGGGCTGCTTCTGTCTTTGCAACTCCAGACCCAGGCTGATGGGAATAATTTCCCCCAATACCATAGCTGTTCAGTCCAGCAAGAGCAATCTTATTCAGTGGTTTCCAATGCAGGTAGGGCACAAAGTGCATCGAAAATGAAGACGAAATGGCAGGTTTAGGCCATTCATTGACTGGTTCTATGTTTCACGTCTCATTGTAAAGCAAGCTGCCCGTCCTTTGCCTTTGTTCGGCGCAAATAAGAGCTCTCTGTGAATCCCACACTCCTTAACAAGGCTGTTCCTCCCCGTTAGTGCTGAACTCGACACTCACCTGAGATGGACTGTGCTCCTTTGACTCTTGTCATCTACCTAAAAAGGTGCTGAAGGAAACCAGGCTATGTTTTAATCCAACAGGAGTTATATACGCAAAATGTATTTTCTCCTGCACTTTGCGAATGGTGTTCAGTAACTTGGAGCAGTCATTTGTAAGTCAATAGGATGACAAACTCCACATCTGCACAAAAATACATTTATAGGTGAGGAATCATCAGTAATTAGCCTCTGAAACAACCTCCTCCAAATTAGATACATCTGACAAATAAACAATGGGAAAGCTAGTCACATTAATGAAATGCTGTTGCTATGGAAAAATTGTCCCTGTACAGGTGAAAATAAACACGCTTCCTTCTTATCATTGTGAAGCTGTTCCCAACTGTAGATACCACTAACGTCTGCTTTTAAGAGGGTTGTTTCTTCCCCCATTTCAAAACCTCCTGTGCTTTAATTTTGGAAGCAACATCCCAAATGCTAGCAGCGAAGATGCTCTTTAGTTCATGAAGAATGATGGAGGCTAGAAGGGACATTGGGCGATTGTCTAGTTCGAGCCCCTACTCAAAGTGTTTCCCACTCAATCAGGTTGGTCAGGGCCTTGTTGAGTTGAGCTTTAAATATCTCCAAGGCTAGAGATTTCCCCACCTCTCTGGGTCCTGCTCCAGCATCTGACTGTCCTCACGGTGAAAACATTTCTCCTTGTATCTAACTGGGATTTCTCGTGCTGTGACTTGTGCCAGTTCCCTCTCATCGCATCACCACGCACCTCCAAGAAGAGTCTGGCTCTGCTGACTCCACACCCTACCCCCGCCATGAGATCTCCTCTTAGCCTTCTCTTCTAAGGCTAAATAAACCCGGTTTTATCAGCCTCTCCTCGTACATCTTGTTCTCCAGTACTCTAATTGTTTTGACAGCCCTCCTCTGGCCTTGCTCCAGTATGTCAATGTTTTCCTTTTACTGGGGAGCAAATTGGACCTGGCGCTTCAGATGCGGTCTCACAAACGCTGAATGGAGGAGAATAATCACCACTCTTGAGTTGCTGGCTATAATCTTTCCGACACAGCTCGGTATGTGGTGGCCTTCTTCACCACAAGGTCACACTGTTGACCCATGTTCAACTTGTCTGCAAGGATCCCCAGGTCCTTCTCTGCGAAGCTGCTTTCTACCCATTCCGTGCTCAGCCTTTCACGCTGGATGGGGTTACTCCACTCCAGACGCACAGCTTCACAAGCGCCTTTGTCAGAACTGCACCAGGTCCCTGCCAGTCCATTTCTTCAGCCTGTCAAGGTCCCTGTGAATAGCAGCCTTCCAGCGTATGCTCACTTTCCACCATTTGGTACCCCTGGAAACTTGCTCTCCATCCCATCATCCACACCATTCATAAAAATGATGGAATATGCAGCATCTACTTATTATTTTTTCCATTAAAGAATACAGATTCCTCTTGAGGCCAAAGTCCTTGGTGATATGAACTAATGTCCTGCCACGGATGTCAGTAAAGGAAATGACCCCTGGAACAAAGTTTGAACCAAGCCTGATGTCTGTCCAGTAGCCCCAGATAACAGCCACAGATAGCAACACAAAATGATCTGTTCTCTCTCTTTAATAACCATCTGGTCCTTGTCCTTCCACCCTCACCCATCTTGCACGCACACGCACGCCTACAGCCAGCAAAGCTGCTTATGGCAGAGCACGTAAGCTGTTGAAAACATTACACGAGGTTGCCAACCCTCCATCACTAATAGGAAACGCAGTTACACGTTACATGCCTGGACCTGCGTTCTGACATGGTGACAGAGTTACCCTGGATTCACCTGACCAGCTGTGAAAGCAGAACTGGACCCCTGATGTAGGGATTAATTTATATATATAAAGATTGAGAACAGATGACAATTGCACAGACCTTTGAGACAACAGAAGCTAAACAACAGCCTGCAAACCAAAATGAGCTTAGTTCAGTCAAGGCTATTTCCTTTTTAGTCTCCCTTTACCAAGGTGAACCCTTTGTCCAGATAAAGGATGTTTTATTCCTGATTGTCGGGACCACTCATCCAAAATTCCTATCACTTATTCCCAACATTATCGTCCTGCCACACAAACGCAGTGGCCCACCCACTGCTCGTTATCACGGGGGGTGTCCAGACCATGGATGGGAAGCCAGAAGGACTCAACCCTCCCGGGAAGAAGGAAGCCTTTGAAGTTTCCCGAATGAATGCGATGTCTTTCCTCTGCCATGCGGTCTGTCAGCTAACAGTTAACAGGGACAGGTCGAGGAGCAGGGTCTGGAGAGCGGCCAGTGCCCACAGCTCCACGCTCAGAGTGGTTGTGCTCCAAAGGGAGCACTCTGTTCCTCCGGCCGCCGCGTCCCCTCTCACTGGGACCGTTGTTACAGCCTCACGCCTCCTTGTGCGAAGGCCAACAGCGAGGCTTTGTTCAAGAAGCAGCTGCTGAGAAGACGTACTATCTCATGGAATGGCCCACTGACATCTCTCCCTCCGCTCATTAGTAAGCAGCGAATAATTAGGATGGATTGGACGGCTCGTTTCTTTCAGGGTAAAAATCCAGCTCCTCAGATCCCAGTGTGCCCCAAAAGGGATTCCCTCCTAACGTGGGCTGGGAGCTGGCTCTGGAGTGAGGATGAAGGTGGATGGAGCAAGACTGGAGCAAAGGGTGTCCCTCAAGCTCTGCTTCACCCCGAGCTCAAACCACACCTCTGCTGCCTGAAGAGCGAGCTCAGAGCCCAGCCAGGACCTGAGCCACAGATCCCGCTCAACGGGATGGGCTGTTGTTGTCTGTTCAATAATCCATCGTTACAGGGTGGATCTACAGCAGTGAGGAAACAGCCAAGTGGTTGGCAGGAGCAGAGGAACTGGGGAAACTGAGGAACCCATAATCACTCTTTGGCAACCTTTGCTGCAGTCCAACGTTATCATCTAGTGATGGGCACACACAGGGGCAGGGATGAAGGAGCATCTGCATTGCCTTCCCTCCCACCCAAATAACGCTTGCATCCAGCTCTGGGTTATAGCACACAACTTATCTGCCTGTTTTATATCACTGATCATATCACAATTAAATCTGACTTAAAAAAAAAAAAAATTGGTCAGATAAACAAATAGACGGCTTTGAGCAGCCCAGGGGTGGTTTGGCATGTTTTCCTGGCACACATTAGATGACACTCCACATCTGACTCCAGGTGGTCTTGCTTCTATGCATCCATGCTAAAGGTTTACCCAGCGCTCACCATTTCTCAACCTTCTTGCCTAAAAGATAGGTGCAGGACCATGTTTTTCCTACTTTTACATCGATATGGCTCCAGTATTACTCTTGGAAAGTCCATGAAATAAAGAAAATCTCATCCCCTGAGTGGAGCGGAGGGGAAACACCTCTGAGTATCGCCTGCCCCTTTCCTAACCCAAACATTTTAAGCAAAACACTCCAGCGCGGCTTATGCGTGCGTCGCCAGACACATCAGCTGTGTGCATCCTCACTGTCTCTTTATTTTTAGTTTGCTGTGGTCTAGCTGCTTCCTGGCTCGAAAGCGTTGTTTCATCTGCCTTCACAAGACGAACAAAATGAAAGCCACGCTTGCATTTCCAAGTCCCAGCTTGTGGCTTCCTCTAGAGCACGAGACACTGTAGGTGTTTGCTTTCATGACTCACCTAGTATCTTCCTGCTGTGGTGTAGCTGCTCTCCTCAAACGCAACCAACACCTAGACCCTGAGCATGCCCTATGGCATCTTGCTTTTTGGTCTTCAAGTCCATAATTCACGTCTGTGTCGGGAGAAGCACACGTTGTAGACCCACTTTACATGGGAATCCCCACAACCCAAGCAGAGTCAGAAAAGGGTGGCAGAAGTTTGGTCATTAGCTATTGGGTTTAGAGGAGGATTTTGCTCCAGGTTCTTGCAGTTTTCTCACTGCCTAAGGAATTACACGGCATACTGCAGTATCTGAACTCTCACCCTGTGGTTTTGCCTCCCGAAATGCTGAGCATTCCTCACCGCTGCCCTGGAAGGCAGATAAGCCCGACTGCTGCCTTCGTTCAACATCTGGAGAAGGACAGGCTGGGGAGAGCTAGGCTGGCTTGGGACCACACCGAACACAGCGTCAAAACAGGGATCAACCGGCACGGGCAGTGCTCGGCCAGCCAGGGCAAAGAGACACCTCCTCCAGCATCCCCCGGCGAAGAGGAACCTGGATAATTTGAAGAACAAAAGGGCTAATTTCTCCATAGGGAATGTACTTGCAAAGTTTAATCTGAAGCTCTGAAGAACCTCCTTCTTCGCTTGGCAATTCCACTGCCCCCGCACAGTCCTCATCAGACAAACACAAATGGGCCAGGAGTCTTCAGATTGGAACTATTTATAAAAATATTAAAAAAAACAAGAGTTTTCCCAGCTCTTGAGGAGTGGGGTTTTATGCAGAGGAAACACCCAGGGAGGGAGGTGAGCTCAACCTGACCCTGGGCTCTGCCTGTCCCCCTGCCTTGCAGTCACCGCTCCAGCCTGTGAACTGTGACAGCATCTTCCACCCTGCCACGACTCTCGTGTGCGGGAAACACTCTGGTTTTGCACGACTGCAGATCTCTCTGCCTGCCAGCCCTGCCACCCTGCCTGGGAGCAATGCCTGCAGCACGCAGCAGGCTCAGGACCCGCGTTTCCGCATGGGGCTGGGCAGCACTACGGATCTCTCCTGGGAGAACAACTTCCATCACTTCAGAAAAAGAGGATGCACTGATACAGGCACACAGCGACTGCTGTATTCTCTTTCCTAGCCAAGCAGAACATCTCTCTAAGGATGAGCACACCAGCAGCAGCCCACCTCCCCAGAGCATGGTATGAGCAACTCTGTGTGCAAGCAAATCCCAGTCCTGTGTGAGGTCCCTCCTGCTGTGGGGGGTAAGAATGAGAACAGGATTCATGGGGAGAGCAAGTCACCCTGCACTCCTGCAAATTGCTCACGTGTCTATACCTACGGCTATTTTCAGTAGTGTCTATGAAAGATTTTATTTTGGAGCAATGTTCATGTGTTATGCTGGAAGCCAGGAGCCCTTCTCTAGAAAAAAAAAAATGCCCACAACTCATCGCAGGCCTCCTGTCAAAGGAAATGCAGAGTGCCATTCTTTCCTCTGTCTCTGCAGAAAAGCAGTTTAAACTTTTTTCCTGCTCCGGTGAGGTAGGTTCGGTGAGAGGAAGCAGCAAGAGAACAGGTTGCGATGGGTAACGAACCCACACCCTGCCTTGCTGCAGTCCCTGAGCAACAGGTGTGCTGCTGTGTGAGCAAACCAGCCCCGAATACCATCCCTGGGGACAGCCCCAAATACCACCCCTGGGGACCGCCCCGAATACCACCCCTGGGGATCGCCCCAAATACCACCCCTGGGGACCGCCCCGAATACCACCCCTGGGGATCGCCCCGAATACCACCCCTGTGGTCTGCCCCGAATACCACCCCTGGGGACCGCCCCGGAGCCTGATCGCATCCTGGGAACGCTGCTCCCCAGGAGCATCCCCCTGTGCTGCTGCTGCTTCTCCCTCGCAGGGCTACCCTCACTCCTGCTCTTACCGCTGACATCCTTCTCAGCCATCCCCCCCTCCCAGTTTGACCATGTTTAGTCCTTTTTAACCTTTCTGTGTAGATCAATCCTTCCCAGTGCTATGAATAAATAAAAGCCTTCTGTTCTCACCAACAAAATGGTCTTTTAACAGTTGCAAGAACAACACACTTGGGAAAAAAAAAACCCAAACCAGCTAATAGATGATGCATTTAAAAATCTCTGCTCCAGCTATTTTCTACTTTTTAGAAATAAGGGCTTCGTTAAATGGAGAAAATGGTGAGAAAATGAACGGGGAGCACAAGCAGTGGTGGGTGTCTGAGAGGGACTTGCCGCCTCATCAGAAATGCTCACCACACACGAAGGAGCAGCGGGGCTGAAAAAGAAAGCTGAACTTCAGTTAGAGACATCTAAGGAATATGAATAAGCTGTTAGAGCTGCAGCCTTTCCCTCGGCTTTGATCCGACGTAACGCATAACCCCAGAGTGGGAAACCCAACAGCTTCAAAGAGGTCGAAGAGCCGGAGGTCTCCATGTACCAGGACAGGTGGAGGGTCTGTTCCACCTGGGGACCGAGGGAGGATGGAGGGGTGTCCTCAAGCAAATCTAAGGGCTGGGAACTGCTGCCAGGTTAGGGCTACTTCACCTTCCTCATCTTCACCTGAGGCAGCCACACAAGCCGTAAGACGCACCAGCACGTCCAAGGGAAAAGAGAGCCAGTGGCGATGCTCTTCAAATGCGGAAGAGAGAAGTAAATCTTGGGTCTTGGAAATGCTTTAGTAACTGCTGTTCGCTGACATGCACTTTGGAAGGTGAAATCGTGGTTGTTTCTGGGCTCTGGCCAACTAACGCAACCACAGAGAAAAAGATCTCAGCAAATGAGATGTTACAGGAAGAGAGATGAGGAGAGCTGGAACATCATGTGCTTCACCAACTGAAAACGCTTGGTATGAGAAAACAAAGCCACATTCTCTGTCCTTTATTCTCATTTTCCTTGGCTCCCACCAGGAGTCTTCAGATTGGAACTTGCATCATAACGGAAGGAGCTGCAATCTGCCCGCGCCTGACTGCAGAACTACAATATCACTCCAGCTTGATGAGTCTCCCATGGGTGTTCCTTCTAAGAGGGCTTTCCTCAAGTGATTGCCAATAACCTCACACGCTCGTCTGACTCTTTTTTTGCTGTCATCAGAATGTTGCCATAATAAAATAATAGTAATATAGGAAAGTAAATTGAAAAAGTGAGATGCCATTTAAAATACCTAAAGCTTGCAGAAAGGTACAGCAAGGTCATCCCAGCAGCCTTCACTCCGCTCTCAGGGAGCTGCATGCCAAGAAAGCCCAGAAATCACGGGAAACCGTCAGCTGCCTCCTCAAAACACCATATAAGAGACCACGGGAAAAAAATGTTGTATTGCAAAGAAATACCATTTTCCTCTTTCAGGGGGTTGATATAAAACAAAGCAGTTTAACAATGTTAGATGTAAGGCAGGGTTAGGAGGTCTTCTGGAATTGAATTTGCACCACCACCATGGAAAATTTCTATGAGGTCCAGCAGTCCTGGGCTTACTAGGAAATACCCAAAAGATTAAACACACAAATCCTGACATACTGAGGGAACTGAGCCAGTGATACCCCACACGGGGCAACACCGAGACACAAACCTGGGTGAACACTGCTGCTCCCCGAAGGGCAGACCTTTTTGCTGAAGCCTTGCATAACGGAACCGTGGTGCAGAGCAGGCTTCAGCGAGATTTAGAGCCAGTGCACAAGCTCCTACAGAGTCAGCAATATAAATGGAAATTATTTTTCCTTCTTCTGACTGAAGGATAGACACAATATAAATCAGCTGAGTCACGCATGCTACAGCCCCAGTAACTTCCCCACTCGTTTGGGAAACCAGGCTGGCCACGCCGTGGAACTGCATTAACAGTCTCATGGATAATGTGTCTATATCGGGAATTTCATCCATGAGAACACCAGAATCAGAACAAATGTCCAGGTCAGGAAACCTACACCAAGCTCATGAGACTAAGAGTCACTGTAAGAGATGGGGAACAAAAAGGAATTATTTTGCTAACACAATTGAATAATTAAAATTACCAAAAAATGTCCAAAAGACAGAATGCAAAGGGGTGATTTGGAAGGGAAAACATGGTGAAGGAAAGCTACAAACGTTCCAGTCTGATCTGAGCAAATTTGGCGTTTGAGGTGTGTACATCCTCCAGCTCTCGCTGGCATCCAGCTCGGGCTGCATCCCACCAAAGTTCATCCTCACCGCTTACCTGTTCGGTGCAAAGATCCCTTCACAGAGCCTCCACTGTGTTAATTGTCTTTCCCGGTGAAACCAGGCTGAGTCAAATTAGCTCTCTGTGTAACACCACTGCGTTTCTGCTCTCGGGTCCCTCTTTACCCTCTCCCCACCCTGACGAAGGAAAACCCAACTGAGCTCACACATGGAAATTATTTTTCCTTGGGGAGAGCGAAGCCGTCGACTGACCTGAGCAACCAGCCTTGTACCAGCTGAAGTGACCTAATTAATCCAGCAACACCAGTCTACAGAAAAAACCCATGAAACATTCATGCTTCTCAAGTCAAAAAGCTATTCAAGGAAACAGAGAGCAGCCGACCGTCTCTCTGCACAGAACCAAACCTGCCCGGCAGGACCCTGCACCCCAAGGACCTTCTCCATCAACAGCAGAGGCATCCTCCGCGTCAAACCCACGCAACAAATACAAATGTTTTATCGTTTCTTCTAGGTTTGCTGCTTCAAATATTGTTTAAACTTTACTTCTTCAAATCTTTATCGAGTCTTACGGGAACGAGGAACTAAAGCACGCCACGAAGCACGCACGGGGGAACCGCAGCCTCTCGCAGGCACACGGCGGCTCTGAACAAACTGTTTGTGTGCCCCAGAGTTCAGGAACCTCTTGTGTATCTGCTCTGGGGTCTGCTGCCAGCAGCTGCAGAGTGGACAGAGCATGGTCTGTTCCTCCGCCTTTCTCATGAACTTCTTGCCATGCAGATAAGCAGAGAGGAAAGGAGACACTTCTGGGATCGCTGCAGCCGCCTGCCAGCCCGCATCCAGCTCAGAAGGAAGTTCATCGAAAGGAATGAATCAACACTTAGAAATATTGTGCCTATGATAGGGAGAAAGAGACCCGTGTGGTCAGCAGTGATGCTTCTGCACAGGTCAAACATAAAGCCAGCTCTGAATATGGCACGTGAGCAGCTGTGCAGAAAAATCACATCCCAGGTTTTATTTATTTTCTGTGCAAGCTGTCCTGTGGACTAGATATTCTCTTTTTCAGGGAAAACACAGGGTTAACTTTTGCACATCAAGTCAGTGCTGTGACTGAGAGGGAGTGCAAGGGGAAGCCTGGCTGACCTGGCGTCAGGAAGGTTTTACTTTTCCTCTCCCAGAATAAACGGTGCAATGCCTCACGTGCTCTGACGCTGCATCCAGCACCTGCAAGCTCAAACCAAGCAGCCCTGTCCTCCAGGAGACCCAAGGGCAGGTGTGAGCCCCAGTTTCAGCCAAACTGCAGCGTACCTCCCAGGGCACCGCAGCGTACGTGCCAGCGTCAGGGGAGGGTTTGCCAGGAGGGGATCAGAACGACACCGACTGAGGCGAAAATAGCACCAGCAGTGGTGTCAAGGACAGGGCTGAGGGAAACTCAAGGTAAACAGCGACAGCTTTGTACAATTCAACATGCAGGTCTTTACAAAGCAACAGATGATCCCTTTCTCATTCATGCCAAGGTGTAAATATTTTATTGACTCTTCTCTCACTGCTGAGCAGCTTTAATGGCATTTGCTTCAGTCAAGTCCTGAGCTGCTGTAAATCAAGTACCCGTTTCAGGCTACTCACCATGGTCATGGGCAAAAACAAACAAGTTAAGTCCTGTCAGCCTCTGGGCCAAGTCATCATAGCGGCCGCAGTGTTCCCCAGCACCATGAGCGATAAACACGAGGGCCCTAGATGGAGCATTAAGGTATAAATCATTAACTCGGCAATCAACCCACAAAGCTTCAGAGCTGCAAGGAAAAAACAGCATATTCCATATAGCAACAGCATTTCAGACATCAGCAAATACAAGGCAACTAAATAACGGCTGAGGTGGGTTTTAACAGAGGAGAACCGACTGCCATCCGGACCTGCCATCGACCCGCTCCAGCTGTCAGCAGGACAGGGCACAGGGAGCCACCAGCTCCTGGGACAAGCCACTGCTCCGTCCCATTCGTCTGCCTCCGTGCTCTGCTGCAAGTCAACGATGCAGACAGGCATCAGCATCCATCCTGAGGCGGATAAATCTGTCCTGGGCTCGAGGCATCTACACTGCTCCCGCAGCGGGAGTGCTGCCATTGATTTCATTGAGAGGTGGCATTTCTCCGTGATTTCAAATACAAATATTGTCTGGAGCTTTATGCCTTACAACACTCTCTGGTGCTATAGGGCACTCGTAGAGATGAAATTTCAGCTAAAGAATGGGTCTCCAGCAGAGTCCAGAACTTTGGTTGGAGTTTGGAATTTTATATTTGCCCCTAATTCTGGTGGTTTTCCCATCCCAGTGACTCTTACACTGCCACCGCATGACTGCAGGCAGGGACCATAAAACCCACCAGTCTAACAGACGCTTCTTTTTGGGAGACATGTAAATACTCGTCTTCAAAGATTCCAGTTTCACCAGTGATGCTCTGCTTGTACTGGAATGGCATCAAGTGGCAGTGGCTGAGGTTGAATGAACATTCCCAGTGTCTCTACTGGGCAATGTTTGGACAGAACTAGTCTAGAACTATAGCAGAAGTAGCAGTGGAACTACAGAGTCTTTGCTGAATTTGACGGGTGACTATTTAAAACCCAGCTTTAGCAACACAAACAGAACTTGTTCGTTTGAAAGTACCATCTGTCCCTGCAACATCAGCAATCACAAAACAGTTTGAAGGCTACAAGTTAGACATGTTCAGTACATTAACAGTGAAATATTAAATGAACTGACAACAGAAAATAATGGCAGCAGTTTGCAGCTAGTGAATTCCTCTGTTTTGATCAAGGTTTTGAATGCATTTTTAGACAGTGTATTAATCACAATAAATGGCTTTGATCTTCATATATTTAAACTCAAAAAAAATATGTTGGATGATGTAGAAACTCCTGCTCTAGCTCTTTGATTAGCACCTGCTTCAAAGGCTTTGCTCATGCTAGACAACTTGAAAGAGCATCCATCCAAACCAGAAGAGTTTTACAGAGCACACAGCAAACACCAAAGCAGCAATGCAGACGCTCTGCTATCTGCCCAATACTAACTAGCCAGGGTGAGGTTAGGTCATGCAGCATATTTAACTTGCTGTGCCTTACAAATGTTCTGTAGCATCACTGAAGGTTTCAAAATGATTCGTGTGGAGCAACTATTTCTTCCTTTGTCATCTTCCCCAGTCAATAGATTTGTCACGTCACCCATGCACTTGCCAGCCAGTCTGATTTGCAGAGTGCAGGGTCTACAGCTCCAAACACTGAAGGAATGGAGAGACTGCACACTCCACGGTGGAGAATATTCGCTTCCCGCAGCAGAGGCGTCACGGCTTTGTGTCCCCCCTCTCCCAGACACAGCCAGCCCAGCAGAGACACTGCGGCCAGCACCGGAGCAGCCAGTCACTATTCCATACATGCCTCTGAAAACCGCACCGTCCAAACGCCTCCGTGTCCCCTACACGACATGGTCTGGCATCTCAGCCCTGCTCCGGGGCCACCTGAAGAGCACACATCACAGTCCCCTCTGGGGCTGGCAGCTGTGCCCATTGTGCAGGGGGATGGGGACGAAGCGATGCCAGCCTGTGAACCCGCAGGCTCTGGACTCTGCGGTACGCGAGCAGCTGCCCTGCCTGCACGGGATGCTGACGCAGAAACTAAGGCAAGGTGAGAGGAAATCCCCCTGAACCCATCACCTCCATAGCTCAGCCAGAGTCTCTCTGCCACACACCTCCTGTTACCTGCCCAGGGTCTCACTTAAGCCCTCGCTTACTTTTTAGAGGACCTGTATTTTTTTTTTTTTTCTGCTGACAAGGCACAGAGATGAAGGTGCAACTTGTCAGGCTGAAATATTGAATATATGCACTGAAATGCATCAAGGGAATGAAACCTCAGGGGAAGCTGGGGAAGCGATCTCTGCCAGGAAACTCTTGCTGTTATTTCATCCCTCCCGACAGCAAAGCCCTCATTTTCCTTTCATTCACGCTGCTGCAGCACCATGACTTTGTCTGACAGTGTCCTGCTGGATGCTCAGCCCCCTCATCTTCCGTGAAACCAGTGAGAAAAGAAAAAAAACTCGATGCTGCAGAGAGGCAAGGTGCTCCCGCAACCTCTCCTCCCATCTAGCACAACCGCCAGGAGCTGCACAGCCGAGCCTTTGGACACCACGGGGAAGAGCCCTGGGCTGTTATTTGTTTGCAAGACACTGAATAAAATCCTTGAGACTGTCTGTGCCTTAAGAGCCCTAATGGCAGCAGCTGTCAAGAAACACTTTCAAAAGTTTTGTCCTGTCAATAAACAAGGAGCAACGTTTCCAGATGACGTTTGTTCCGTTGTGAGTGGCTGTCCAGCCCGAAGCTGGGTCTCTGCTGCACAGGTCTGTAGCTCCAGCTTTCAGGGCTGAGCACAGGGGCCACGCCGCTTGAGAAACTGAAAATAACATGAGCATCGTCTGAGCAAGGGCTGAAGGATTTGGCTCTTTCGCCTCGTCTCCCATTTTCCATTATAAAACAAGTTTCGATTTGGCAAATACTACCTGAAGGCAGTACAACAAATACACGGTTCAACGTATTTTCTCTAGCGAGCTGGCACGGAAATCCCAGGGATTAGGATGACTGACAGCAGTTCTTTACTGTATGGAAACACTTCTGCAGACACCCCTGCTCTCACACCGCAGCCTGCTCTTTCCTACAAGGGCTGAAATACCAGCACATCACAGACGGCTCTCCACAGTCATTTGAAATTAACACAGAAAACCTGCAGGCTTGGGGGTTTTGCAGGACTGCCAGTGCCTCTGTGCGTGACCGCAGGGAAGCTTTGTTTAAACAAGTTTGGTGTATTTGGCCATGCAGCAAATTGATCCTGGGGAGATATTTCTTCACCCCAGTTCTTGTAATTGCACTGGTGAAATCCTTGGAAACGTGCACGTCTTGGGTAGAAAACCTTGTGCACAGCCTGCAAAGCCTTCTGCTGGAGCCTGACGGGTGCCTGGAGCCACGCTAACTCCGGTCCCTGTCACCGCGGGCAGGGAACCCTCGTGTCCTGTATCTCAGGATGCTTCAGCTGGCGTGGGCTGGTGGGACTGGAACTGCCGAACAGCGCGAGACAGCATTGCTGTGGCATCTGCTCGAGCAAGCACCTCACCGCACACCAGCCCCGTCTCCTCGCAAAGCCACGGTGTGATCTGAGCGTGAGTAAGCATCCACGTGCCTGCTCTCACCTAACCAGTGCAGCACCAATTAACGGTGATTAAGGAAACCAGTTTATTGACTGCTGTTTGCAACACAACAGATGGTTTCACAGATCTCTGCCCTTCCCACCGCCGTGACCTCCTCCTCCCTCCCCACTGCAGGTTTCTGCCGCCTGGTACCGCACAGCTTGGCAAAGAGACGCGGTTACTGACTGCGAGAGGGCAGGGCAACAGCTGTATTTTACCGTCCAAAGCAACTACCGGCTGTGTTTACCCACCTCCCATTAGGAGGTGACGGTATAACACAACCATAGGGTGGTCGGGGTTGGAAAGGACCTTTAGAGGCCATCTAGTCCAACCCCCCCTGCCATGAGCAGGGACATCTCCCCCTAGCCCAGGCTGCTCAGAGCCCTGTCCAACCCGACCTGGAATGTTTCCAGGGATGGGGCATCTGCCACCTCCCAGGGCAACCTGTGCCAGTGTGTCACCACTCTCATTGTAAAAAATTTCCTTTTACCCACTCTGAATCTCCCTTCTTTTCGTTCAAAGCCAGAGGGCAGCGTCACTGCTATGTCCCAGCGCTCAGTCCCGGCTCCCACACCTCCGCTGGGCTGGTCACCCGCGGCTGTACCAGTCCCTCCCGTGCTCCGTGAGCAATGCACAGCGATGCCGCTGGTGCCGTTGGTACGAGGCACGTGCAAACATCCTTTCCCGAATCAGGGAGGTTGGGACTGGAGGAGGCCAGGCTGCAGCACAAAGTTGGTGTGCACAAACCCACATGAATACTTTGTCTTTCTGTCTTACCTCTCCGAGAGCTCAGCAGCTGATCTAAGCCTTGGCTGTCTGCAACCCTCCCTATATCTCACCGTAACTTCATCTCCTCTAACGCTTCACTTCTTGTGTGGGGAGCAGCTTTGCAGGGCTTAGGTGCTCGAGCAGAACCAGTTCTGGAGGTTCCCACCCTCTCTATTGCTGGGCACACGTTGCCACTTCTGTCCCCTCTGCAATAGTTCAGCGACGCAATTCCACAGGATGCAGGAGAGGAATTGCAGGGAGATTGAACTGCAGCAGAGCTTAGACAAATGAGCAAGAGCCCTCTGACGCCAGGGCTCTGTCATTAGAAGAAACCTTGAAACAACGCTCAGAGAGCTGCTGTGCTACGAGATCCGGCCGGCCAGAAACACAGCTCAGGGTCCTGCTGGGCACGAGAGCCCTGTCCTTGCTTTCTTCTCAACAAAAGTCACCTTGAAACTGGGCGAGACGAGGAATGCCGTGCACGGGACGGTATGATTTTAACATCTTGTGTCCCCTGGGGACAGAGGCACTTCTGAGGGACCCCGTGCACGCTCTTTCATTGCCAGAAAATAACCCAAACCACTGGGACTAGACCAAAGAACTGAAGGCAAGCTTCCTGTGACTGCATGGATGAAGAATGCAATCTCTGCCCTTCCGTTCCAAAGCATCCCCCTTCAGAACAATATTTAAGTACTTGCTTAACCTCAGGAAACTTTCTTCAACTCATGAAAGTCAGCAGGACTTAAAAAGCACAAGAAAAAAGTTCAAAAAAGGACTTACAAATGCTGCCCTGCATAAGGACTCATGCGGAAGTGATTTCCTGAATTAAGCCCCTGCGACTGCAGCTAATGCCGTGTTATTCTGCGTAAGGCAACCCTGCTTTTCCCTGGGCATTATCTACGGTCTTACTACAACCAGATCAACTCTAACAAGGAACAGCCGACCTGAGCAGTTTTGAATACCTGGCACTAAATTCTTGAAGTAATTTTTAAAAACTGAGAGGAAAGCTCCGAGTCAGCCTGGCTGCCAGACAAGTGCCTGGCTCAGTGCAGTGAAGCATCGCGCTTCGTTGTGCTGTCTGAGCTGATTTATCAGTTCCTCTGGCGTCAGCCCGAGGCACAGACCCACCGTGAACAATTAACCTTTATTTATCAAAACCACTTCTCTGGTGGCATTTTTGGACAAGCGACTGGATAGTCGGTCAGAAACCTTTCTAACTTGTTCAGAATACAATGTCTTGTGTGTATATGTTGCTGCCAAAGTCTATGCTAATGGAAAATCAATTATCGGTACGCAATCCTGTGTTAGCTGGGTTAGTGGTCCTCGCTGGTGATGGAGATCAGTTTTCTTCCACATCATAAGATTATGCATTAAGCAGCTTGTGACTTTCTCAAGCTTTAAATGTCATTCCAGTTTTCCACCTTTGGCATCTGGTTAAAGATTACCTTTTTTTTTTTTTTAATTTCCAGCTAATATTTTCCAAGGACACACCACGAAGAATGAATTGCTTTGTTCACTGTAAGAGACGTTGGTGACCTTTTCTCTGGAGGGCACTTGAACCTCTTGTGTAAGACCTGAAGTTTGGAAGAGGGCTCTCTTTGTATCTGCTTTTCGAGGCAGTTTGCACTTCTTTTCTTTTTTTTTTTTCCCCCCTCGAGGTGATTTGTGTCCTGAAGCAACCCTGACAAACCTTGGGCCAGGGATTACGAACAGCGATGGCAATTTCTCTCATGTTGTGCACACCAGTGACCTATGCAGTTAGCCAAGGGTTCACCCGGGTGACTCCAGTTAGGCAGGAAAATTTATGGTGGAGACAGGTGTGTCCCTTCATGTCGTCCTTCTGCCTCCAGAAAACACGCAGAGTTATGTCCCTCTGAAGGCACAAGAGGCTATGACTTTGCTCCCAATTCCAAGCCACGTTTCAAGGAGCTTTCTTGCTCTCCTGCTCGGTTTCTCAGCCTCTGCTCTGCTGGACCACAGATGCTCAGCTTTGCCGTGGAGGTCTGTAATCTGGGTAGCCGCCTCTTTTCTCAGCTATGATTGAACAATGTTATGTTAAACTAGCAGTTCTACAGGTACTTTTCCCAGCTCAGGAGAAAAAGCAAATCAGAGGAGCAATAGCCTGGAGTCGAGTCTCTATCAGCCTTCTCCCAGTATCCCAGCCCAGGCAGCCCCAGCGTGGAGACTCCAAAGCTGGAGGAATTCACCTCTTGAGATAGACTGGGGTAAGTGGTAGTTCAAGACTGGACCAGTTCAGGCTGGGAAAAACCCCTGAGCACCACAGAATACGCCAAAGGACCCTGTGCTATGCTCACACCCCAACATTTCTGCTTGATCTCATAGAGCTTGTGGGGACGGAGGATTCTGCACATTTGTGGTTGATGTGGTTTGGTCTAGTCCAGTAGGATTGGCAGCTTCGTTCCTGTCCCGATCCTAAACCGGCAATTAAAAAACAAACCTCTCCAGCAAACTCTCCTTCCTACTTTCTTTCCCCATTTACTCAGGTTTGGAAGTTCCCATCCGAGCCTTCCCAAAGGGGCTGCCATCAGTTTAAGCAGCATCCCGCTGTCTAAGGTCACAGCAACTTCGGGCTCAGTCTTAAATCTGCACTTGTGCCCACGAGCAACCCTCTTGCAACATTTCTGCAAGCCTGGTCTCATCATAAATCTCAAAATCACAATCCCTCATCAGCACAGAGTTAGGAGGAGATCTGGGAACTGCCCTGACCCCCGGGAGGTGTAACACGGAGAAGTTATTCGCCGCCACCAGAAAGTGCAGACACCGTAAATCAGGGGGGCAGAGGCAGGACTGGCGAGTGCAGATCTATTTCCAAACAAAAAGGTTCAACAGGATCTAGCGAGAGCCAGCACAAAACAATGTGGAGAAACAGTTTACGCTGATTTATTGGAGCTCTTCGAAAAGCAAGCCCTCACCGAGAATAACTCACGAGAGGTCTGATACAGGGAAAAGAGATGAAGGAGGCTTCAGGCGGGGGTGGGAGGGAAGGAATTACTGGAACCTTGCAACTGCAGAGCTCTGGGCAAACCTCTGCAAGGTTAAGACTGGAAACCAGCTGTATTTTGTTTCAAGGAAGCTTTGAAGTAGTATTTTAAGGGACACAAGGCGGAGATCAGAGGTGAAATGTGTGATGTGGAGCTTAAAATTTTTTAAATTAAAAAATCTTTCCAACTCCTTCTTGGATAAAACCGAGGAGGAGGGATTCTAGGGTTACACACACCGCCTCAGGGAGACACTCCCCCACTTTGATATCAGAGACGGGATTTTCCCGGGCAGAGCCGGCTGCCAGCCCTGCTGCTCCGGATCTGCTCTGGGGACACCGGCGGCTCAGGGCTCGGAGCTGGGCTTTCCCCTGGCTGCTGCCCTCCTGCAGAGCTCAGGAACCCTTGGGAGAAGCATGATGACTTCTGTCCCCAGAGAGGCAAGGTGTGGGCATTGCTCACACCCAGGGCTGAGGAGGGGACGACCCAGGGGGAGCCCAGGCACAACAGCCCCCAGACCTGGCTGGAATCGGACATCCTGGTTCTGGACTGGGCTCAGCTTCAGCCCTTCCTCGGTCCAAGAGCCACAAGAGAGAAAGGCTCCTAAAAACGGGATTGTCCATGTTTGAGAATCTAGCCATGGTTCCAGCCACCTCCAGCCTCAAGCTGTTATTTCCAGCAGTGAATGGCAATACCGAAGGAGTTATTAAAGGAAGAATTCAGCCCATCAGCCCAGCACCTGGCACAAGGCGGTCAGAGCGTTTCCAAGCCACTCCTTGCAATCCAAACTGCACAACTCCAGTACTTTGGTGTTTTGGGCTTACGTGGGCAAATCTTTACTACCTTGGAAAGAGAGCGGTGAAGAAGTAAGGAGCAAGATGACACTTTCCCTGTCCACTGTCCCTGTCCACTGAACTGGGGATGGTGTGACATTATTCCTTGTTAATAAAGCACTGCCTGCAATTCCTAATTGCTTGGCAATGGTTTAAAGCAAAACATAAAACTTCAATTCCCTGAAATACTTAGACCCAATAAGCACAGTTTGTGACCAGGCAATTCCACCCATAACGCTGAACTCTTGATTACCTCCTGCACTGAGTTAATTACCCATCCTCACTTTTACCCTTCTGATCCAATTTTGCCTGCGGTCCTCTGTGTTGGCAGAGAGCTTAACTAGTTATCTTTAGCAAACTGACAAACCCATAAAAAGTTCGGATGTCGCAGATGACATGAGTCTCCAAAGAGACAAATCTTTTTCCAAAAACTGGGGTGGAATTATCCCGTAAATTTAGAGACAGAAACTCAAGGACTGATTTCTTAACCATGCAGCACTTATGTATATTTTAACAGACCTTGAGATTAAGCACATTAATTTCCAATGACTAATCCTATCCCAGCACATCCCAGAGCTGCACTTCAGCCCTGCCCAGCGATGAGAGGAATCTGCAGCGAGAGGCTTTACAGGCTCTGTCAAAATCAATACCAGCAGCTATTCCTCCGGGAAATCAGGGATGTCACAGGCACGGTGCCTGCCAAGGCTCTGAGCATGTTCCAATTCATTTACTATTCCACGTTTGCCACAGACCTCAGGTAGGAGAGAAAGTTGAATGGAAGCAGCTAAAGGTGAGAGGCAGGAATCCTGCTCAGTGTGTGCTTTAAAGGCTGAAATGTTTATTCACGTTTTGAACCAAAGTCCATCAGCACCGCGGCTGGGGTGCAATGGTTTCCCTACAGGTGATGTAAAAGTTAACAAAAGGACAGAGCCTCTGCCTACGGCTGCCAGATCCGGGTCTGGGTTCTGTCTTGGCCCCTCTTTGGCTGTCCAAAGACTTCAGCTGCAGCAGGTTTGTTTCCTAAAATCCTCCTTCATCCCTAACACCGCGGCAGCTTCACCCACAGCAGCGAGGGCTGCCGCGCTCCTGGAAACACGGAACTGCTTGGCACCAGATTTAAACACTGGCTTCTGGATTTGCTCTCTAAAAGGGCTGGATGTAACAGCTTTGAACACCAACCTGACCAGCCTGCGGCGCAACTCCTAAACTGGGGATGAGTGGTAACAATAAAATAAAAAAGTATTTAGTTGGCCAAATCCTTGGCTGCAATCACTTTAGGTGCAGGCAAAGAAAGCTGAAGGCATGTGGGATGCCTTTTCTGCAGAAAAGCTTAAAATAGAAAAGGAAATCAATACTCATTTACAGTATCTGGCAGTCACTGAACCAAAACATACATGTACACCTACAGCAGAGCAGAAATAACAACATTTATTTAAACCACAAGCTGTTATTCTGCTGCAGGAACGCTGTGTTTTCTGCGGAGCGCTTCGCCAGGAGCTGAGAAGCACCACCTATTTCTGACCAGTTTTAAAAAGCCTCAGCAATATCAAGAGCAAATATTTTCAATACCACAATTATTAACCCCGTCACTGCCAGGCTGGCTGCGGCTCCTCCAATTGCTGGCAAAGAAAGCGTCGGAGCCGATGCCTGAGCTAGCAGCGGGGAAGAGATCTTGTCTTTCCTCCCGAGTTTCTCTGCTGCCAATTTGTCGGATCACATGTGAGGGTGCATCTGTCACAGCCTGCGAGGGGGACGGGAAGAGCTTTATCAGCTCCATCACTAGAGCCCAACGCCGGAGCCACGCACGGCATCGGGGACACAGAGCATCGCCTGTGCCGCGGGGGTCACGGGGAGGAGCAGAGCCCTCGGTTCTGTGGCTGTGAGACAGGGACGGGGCTGGCAGGGGCGTTTTGGGCAGGAGAGGTTTGCTCCTCTGAAAATGTGCCCGGCTTGGCAAATGGAAACAAGCCTTGATGCTATGCCTGGGTGTGCTGAGGGATCTGACCGCTTCTCCTACAGCAACAGGGGAACACGCACAGTGGGAGGCAAACCCTTGCTGGTCACAGCCCTTCAATGATGCTTCCAAAGAGAAATGTTTCCACCACCTGTGTAAAACTAGGGGGTTTAGGGGAAAAAGTACAAATCAACATTCCCCAAACACTAAAAGTGAAATTAAATATAAACAAAGTGAACCTACTGATTGTTTTTTTTTTCCATTCCCCAGCTCAGAGAAATGTGATCAGTAAATAAACAGCATAAATAATAACAACAGCTGGCTTTTGTACAAGAGTCCTCATTCACAAAACCCCAAATGCTCTACAAAGGGTGCAACCTGGTGTAGAGCCACAGAACGCAGAGATGAATGACCTCCAGAGGTCCTCTGATCCCTGTCCCAACCAAGGATCAACCCTTCCTGCCACAGAAACTGAAGCACAAGAGGGGAAAAGCCTTTCCCGTGGCACAACAGCATGGCAGAGGCAAGGATGGACACACAGCGCGAGGCCAACCCTGACCCTACAGCCACCAGCGGGACTCAAAAATGTCACCACGGGTTCCCTGGGCTACGTGCCGGGCCACAGTCACCCTGGGAAGAAAAAGGCAATTTTTAAAAAGCTTCCTGTCCTAATGAACTTGTGGGCAGCTGATAATGTCAGAGAGATGATCTGTGCGTCTGGGTCAAGATGCTTGGGTGGAGAGCCGGAGGATGCTGATGGTGTGAATATCCTTTTAAAGAAATGAGAGCACGAATGCTGCTCAGAATATAGTTTTTAATATTCCAAATGTTGTAGACTAGCTCTCACGCAAAACTGAAAAAATTTAAGAAAAAGCTTAATGATTAAGTCAGATAGATGTTATCTCTGCAGCAATTTAATTACTGCTTCCTCATCACTCCTCACGCCTTTAGCCCAGCAAATTAAGCCACTGCAGATTTCTGGAGCTTGACAGTTGAATTTGAAGCCTCGCTGAGATAGTTTTGAAAAATGAAAGTACAAAATATGTTAAAAAATTATAAAAATAAGCTCATCTTGCCAGCTGGTGAACCAGCTAACCTGCCGACACCTACAGCAAATTACACCAACTTTCTGTGCTAAAAAAAGGCCAAAAATTTAAGATGTAGTCCCTCACTCTGCAAGCTTCAAGCCTGATCAAGGAAAAGAAGAAAACATACAGAGCAAGCCCTTTTTATCATGGGTCAGACAGATGGCTGAAAAAGATCAGTAACACGTCTTGCCTACCAAATCCATAGGAGTTTGTACATCTCCTCGCCCAACTGAGCACGATACTGGAGCAAACGATTACTACGCTGTTACCGCTGAATGGTTGGCTTTCCCCAGTTGTCAATACTTTTTTTCCTTTTTTTTCCTCTGTTCTTTCTTTTAACTGATTGTTGCAGAGACAGTTTACTTGTAGCTGAGCAGCAGAGAACAAGTAATGCATCACTTCGTTTTTTTTAAATCTCTCTCCAAACATCAAGCACTCTTCAACCACCAAAACCCCAAGGAATAACTTTCTCTGGCAGCTTCCACCTAGGACCCAATTTATATCACTTGCCTGGGTGACTACACCCAATTTTAGATGAGGAAACAAAAGCACAGAGAAATTTCGGGTCCAATTCTGTAATTCACTGGTCCCTGTGTCACTGTCTAATTGACCAGGTGTTTTGCCTGTTCTCTGCTCCTCATTGAGTCTTTACTCTGTCTCCTGCCACTACATTTCTAGGTCTAGCAAGCTGCCTTTGCCATCACTTAGCAAGGGAGGATTGCCTGGATCACAGAGTGCCTGCCAAGCAGAAATGAAGATCGCTCCTGGCTGGAAAGCAAGCGTCTGTCGTGCAGAAGGGGAGACTCTCTCCTTCCAGTGGAAATGCTCATGAAGTTTGGGGTTACTCAAGGTCTTGGGACATTGAAAATGGCTACGTGGCTGCTACTGCAAAAATAGTGACTCCCTTTGGTCACAAACACATTGCATCTGTCTAGGAGAAACAAACATACCCCAAGGTAGAGTATGGTCTAAGAGCCATCCCCTCTCCTGCTCCTCACTGTGGCTCTGGCCACCAGGACTGCCTCTACTGGTCCCTCCCTGCCGGTCCCCAAGGCCACACCTTGGCCCCACTGTCTGGACGGTGAGTCTGGTCAGCTTTGAGACACCTTCCTGACGCCACCAGCCAGGAACTGCCCAAGGTCTGGCTGCTTTAGAAGATGTTTGTGGCCAGGACTAGCCCAAGGTTGGTATTTGGGATTGTTGGACCAGTATTTCTCTTCCAGTTAACATGAATGACATTTTATTGGTCTTCAAGAAGAAACCCTAGGAGAGATATGGTTTTAATGATGTCAAAAAACCTTACCCTGATGCTGCTGATTTCCATCCTATAGGATAATACATCATATTGAGGCAGTGCCAGAATGTCTCTGCTGGCAGAGTCAGGGCAGGGGTGTATGGGTACAGTTAAGGACATAACTGGGGTGTATGGGTACAGTTAAGGCTGTAACTGGGGTGTAAGGAGGTACAGATCTGCCTCAGCGTATCTTACCAAATCTCATGTGCAGGATGCAATACTATCTCCTTGGATACTTGGGAGAATGAGCTATCATTGTGTCACATCTCTTGGATAAGGGACAATAGGAGGTTGTTAAACACTGATGGCTTCCATTCAAGTGGAAGTACATCGGGACAATGGCAGCCTGAACCCAGGGAAGGCAGCTCAGCCAAATGTGTCTGCAGGGACAGCCCTAAGAACAATGCGATTTCCCTAGAAGAACAAAGAGATCAGATGTTTGCCCCGGCTCTCAAAAGCACAAAGCCACAGAAGCTCGAAGGGAACTTCCAAGGGAAGGCAGGCCAACTCCTCTGCAACAGGCATCTAGAAAAAAATACCCTCTTCCAGCCAGTCCAACTGTACCAGCCAACTCTTGCTGGCAATGCACTCATGGTGATCTAGAAGAGCTGCTGGGTGTTCCCAAGGGATGTTGGAGAGTGCTGAAGAAATTGAGGCAGCTGGTTTGATTGTCTAGCCCGACACATTTCTTGTGCTAGTGAAGGAAAGTGCTCTTGCATCTGGAACCCTGAGAAAGCTGATGAGTTTTTCTGCTTCAACTATTGCATTGCTGTCAACAATGAGCTGAAGAAAACTTACACAGCAGAGTTCAGCTGAAGAAAACTTACGCACCAGAGTTTGAGAGGAGAGCCTGTGCAGGGTCTGCTCCGGATAGAGAGACCTGGAGGGACAGGCAAGCCTCTGACTGCTGGGTGACCAGCCAGAGGATCCACCAGGGTCAAGGTACAAAGCCAGCACTGACCATCACGCTTGTAATCCCATTATAAAGAAACGAACTATTTGCATGAGAGAAGCTAGGTCTGCTTAGCCTTCAGTCCCTGGCAGAATCATGAGCAGAAACTGAGCCTTATAACACAAGACCATTTTTTCTTCTTTTCTCCTATTTATAGCTCTACCTCTGATATTCACCGTGTCGGATGGCACTGTTTCCGAGAGCTCACCAGGTGGCACACTGAGAACCAACACTGACCTTGCTCCCTTTGCTGTTGTCTCAGGACCAGGATAAAATTTTAGTGCTTTGAGATCCATAACTGGAAACTCCAAAAGCCACCTTGTCCCCACACACCAGTGTCACCAGTTTGCACCCTGGTGCTCAGAACCTGATCCTACCAATAAGCAAAAGGGACAGTTTAACTGCCGTTGCTATTTGCCTTTTTCCTCGGGTTCTGTGGAACAAAATACAGATTTGCTTCTGTTGAATATTCCTGTGGAGACTGAAAAAAAATGATCCTACTAAAAAATCCTGCTGGAAATATCTACAGCAAGAACCAAATCTGCTCTGCCGTCTGTCAGAGTCCCTCTTACACGAAGCTGGTTTGCTAATTTGCCCATCCTCTGGAAATCGATAAGAAATCAGAAAAGGATGTTCCCATTCACAGGGAATAAAACAGTCACATGGAGAAGGGAGGCATTAAAGGAACACACGCACGGCTGCTGAACAGAAGGGAGGCTTTGGAAACTCAGGCAATATCAATGTAGGAAGCAAGCCTGGAATGTTGATTCAACAATGATAATTGTTGTTTCCCCGTGCTCTGTGTACGATGTGATCAGACACACAAGGGGAGCTGAATTCACCCCACAACAAACTGTGCTGACATAAGTCACTTTGCACCATAAAAATCTGGCCCGTGTGTGTCAGTTTGAAGTTAACCTCATTAGTACGAACAAAAGTGTTCCTCAGGAGCGACACTCCGTTAGAAATTCCTTTAAGTATTTCTGGAGACTAGCAGCACACAGTATAATTAAAGACATTATAATTAGTGATTTGATCCCCTTTGCTTTGAGTCCATTTATTTATTTATTTATTCGTTTGGAAGGGTCTGAAAGTCAAATTCGGCTTTGTCATCTGCTCATGCTGGGAGCTGTGCTGTTCTGGTGGAAATGTCATGGAAATGCTGGTAACGAGGTGCCAAAGTCAGCAAGCAATATCCCCCGCTTCGGGGCCGGTTCAAGCAGAAAGGCAGTTTGTATTTCTGCACCGCAGGCACTTCTGCAAAGCCCTTGGGGAAGGGGGAAATATATTTTCTCCTTATTGGCTTGGCCTTTCATTCAGAATGAACGACGGGCATTTTTTCAAAGAATAAAATAAATTTGAAAAGTAAATAGAAAAGCAGGTGCTTTGTGTTTGTTTAATTTTGTATTTTTTAATAACACTTTGTCGGGTGTAGAACTGGAAGAGCTCCTACAAAGACACTGTTTATTCAGACAATTGTTCACTTATAACCACGGTCACGATGTCTCAAGTCGAGCCAAGCCATTTCAGTGCACATTAACCATCGCCAGGAGCACGTCTGCGACCCACAGGGGTCCAGCTCCACGCAGCCCCTCGGGCAGCCCACTTCAGTCCCCCACCTGGAGAGCACTGCGTGGGGAGGCACACAGGCAGCGTGCTAACCGCCCAGAGAACAATTTCTGTCTGGTAGATGATGAAGCCCAGATACGAGGCTGCCTGGAACCCACATTTTCAAAACCATCCTCTAACTACAAGTGTCTCAAGCTCCAAGTGTCCAGCCTGGAGCAGAGGAGCTACAGAGGGAGGGCTGAGCATCACCTTCTCTACCTGGAGCCAGTGGTGGCTGCAGGCTGTCAGAACCTTTGAAAACCCACCCTCGGACAATACATCCCCCAGGGTCTATCTGAGGTCAAGCAGAGGGGCTGGAAGTGCCCCAGAACAAACTGCTTGTGCTCATCTAGGCAGTGACAGCAAGAGCCGAAGCATCCAGAAAAGGCTGTGGGGATACAGAACAAAGAGGAGAAGGAGGTTCTCTCTGAACTTCTCCAAGCCCTTTAGGGGCCTCAAAGGAAATGTCTTGACTTCTCCTCCCAACCTGCCTTCCCCTTCCTCATCCTACCTCTATTCTTAGCAGCTTTGTCTGAGAGCTGGGAACAGAGCACGGTTTCTGGATTCCTCACCTCCTGTTGCCTCCTATTTTGACTCAGACTGCTCAGGGTGGTGGCAGAGGCTTTAACCTTGCATGGAGCCGGCGTTTCTGTTGACACAATGACTGCTTTCCCATTAAGTAGGATTTCCTCAGCTCCTGGGACACACTATAAGCACGAGATCATTCGGTATCAATGAGTGACTTCCTCCAAACAACACAACACGGTCCCGAGGATGCTCTGCCTCGCCCAGATCTCTGCACTTACTGGGGAGCACTCGGTGGCAAAGAGCTTCCTGTCCTCGTGCTCTGCACATCCTGCCCTTGGCACGATACATGAACACGACACCAGAACACGCTGCTTTTTCCTCCCTGCTGCTTTCAACAAGGCCACCGAATTCCAGCTGAAGATGGAACTGGCTGGACACGCTGGGCAGCTCGCAGAGGGCACCGGCACTGCCACCGGCAGGCAGTGACAGACACCCAGTCCCCAGCTCTGCTCCTGGGAGCGACTTCCCTCCCGAAAAACAAGTGGAAAACGCTGTCGCCCTCCTTCCTTAGGCCCATTACTACCTACTCTCTCTACCCCATCTAATCATGATGACATCTGAGCGCCTTTGTGTGTCAGCTTCCTGCGAAGTAATCACCTCAATCCCCCTTGGAAACAAAGCGGACCCTGCTGAGGAACTCACAATAGGTGCCTTTCACTCGCAGGACAACCTTGGCCTCGGTGGCACTTATAATAAAGCTTCCATATGTGCACCAGAACGGGCTGATCAGTCAGATCGACACTGCACAGGGTCAGAGCTCGGATATTTGCGAGCATGAAGCAAAAGAGCCTTACAAAATTTCCCCTTCTTCCTGACAATTTTTTTTTTAAAGATGCTACAGCACATTATTCTGCCACAGCCTTGATCCACCTCTGTGGGTCTGTTTGAGGAGATAAAAGAGAAGCAGCAGCTCCGAGGGGCGATGTCTGTGGGTCGGCCCCACTCTCAGAGGCTGCCCAGCCATTGTCTGCCCTTCCACCCCAGGCGAGGCTACTTTTCAATCTTTCCTTTGGCAGACATCCCGTTTTCCCCCCTCCCTGGGGCGGGGGGATCAAGGATGAGAAGTTCTATTCTAATAGGAGACAAGTCAATGATAACCTTTGGGCATCTGCAGGGAAGAGGTGTTTCTATAGCCCTAGCTGGGATTAGATGCACAATGGATCAATGGAAAGATCCCACCGCTTGACGGGTAGAGCGTCATTCATTAGCGTTACGATTTGAACCTGAATCAACAATTGAGTTAGAAATACTGCCTTCAGTATTTGAAATAGAAGAAATTGTAGCAGGCCTGTAAAAGGCCCCCGAGGCGGCTCTCTTTCTCTCTCTATACATCTATATATATAGATCACTTTTGCTGAACATTTAAAATTAGATGAAAGTTGCTGAGCTTCTACATACGAAGCAGAAAAAGCTGAGCTACTTACGAAGGGGGAAAAACAAAAAGTATTTTTGGTTTGCCTATCAAAGCATTTCAAGAGCGTTCTTGACTGTAGGATCCAGGCACTAACTTGTTATTCAGTCACTTCCCATCTCTCTCATCCCTAACAATGCAAGAAGAGCTAATAATAAACAGTACGCCCCCTCCTTATACACAAACACGCAAACACACGCACACACACTCAGGAACCACTTGTAAATGAGCAACACCGATCCCAGCCACTTTTGTTGTCACAAAACTGGGGCAAGCTCTCTCTCAATTAACCACTTGGTGCACAGAGCCCTAAAAAAATTAACTACCCAAAGGACTTCGGCACTCTCCGTTCTTTATCATCCTTTCATTTCTTGATCAAAGACCCATCCACTCACTATTAATTTGCTAAGAAGTTAAACACAAAAAAAAAAGAAAGCAATTCCACAACTAGGTGAAGAAGGTTGTGGGCAGTTAATGATTAATCAGCATTATAATACGAGCCAGCCTGGTTTCACTGATAGCATTTTTTTTTTTGTTAGAGGAAATCTTCAGGTTGGTGCAAACTCTACGTAAAGCATCAGTGCCAAAAACTTTCCTCCTTGTTTCTGAAAGGCAGTGAGAAGTAAGCTCTGTGGACCAGCTGACCCTAAGCCAAGAACCATCTCCTACAGCCCCAGCAGTGCCATGGAGCTATACTGGGGTGGCTGCCCAGTCCTCCCCTCTGGGGACAGGGCACGTGGGTGCTTGCCCACCTCCCAGCTCTGTGTCATCCCCACTGACCCTGGGACTGGCAGGCATCAAGCCCAAGGCCAGCTAACTGGGACCCGTATCCATCTCCCAGCACGGCTGCAGGGTGGTTCGGATGCAGGATGATGTCTAACCTGTTGGGTGGTCAAGGAAAAAGTTTAACTCCCTGCTACAGCTTGACCAACTTTTTCCTGTGACTGTTTTCTAGCCATATAAAATCAACACAGCTTTTCCTGTCGGCTTGCAGAAAAAGAGAACAATCAAAACAATATCCAGACTTTCATGAAGTAGCTGCCTATGTAACTAGTGGTGGCATAGATGTGTGCCAAGCTGGGAGGAAGATCATAACTATGGGAGGAACAGAGACAGCTTTCTACAGCGGACCATAAACAGCATACAATCAGCACAGACAGCTACTACAGTAAAGGGATTATTTATATTATGAAAAAAACATTATTTAAATTTCTTTATCTAGTTCATTGTCTGTGTTTATTACTGAGTTCAGTTTTGAAATCACAGTTTCCAACGAAAGAGCTCCCTAAATCATTTATTAACTATAAATAATTAAAAACCCCAAACAACAGTCAAAAAGCAATGCAGTCAAACCACATTCTGCCTGTTGCCTTGAGGTTTCAGCTGCTACTGTTCAAACTGAAGTCAGATGCTGATGTTTAATTTGTTGACACTAAGAAAACTGAAAAGAGTAGACATCCCCAAGCCTGCCTCCCATCCCTCCTGGATTTCCTGTGCAACTAGTTTGAAGATAGTTGTTTATTGCTGGTAGGCATCAGCCAGCTGCACGTGCTGCTCGGCAGCGTACCGAACTGCCAAGCGAGCCAGCTGTGCATGAAGGGACAATAACCCCATGGGTTACATCTCTAAGGCCAACTTGAGTAAGTAAAGGTTTGGTGAACACAGTCTGTACAGCAGGAGCTGTCTCAGATAAGAGGAGTCTCTCTTAGTGGCTCTGCATAGCTCTGTGCACACAGCCCTGTAACAGCAGTCACGCTATCAATAATAATTACACAAATAGACTCTTATTTACTGCCAGTGAAAAAGGACATTTGCTTCAAAGTGCTCACCTGGGAGTTGCTGCTGGTTTCCAATACCTGCAGAAGAGATACTGCCCATCAGCGTTGATGATATGGGGCAGGTCCTTGTACGGGATGTTTTGAGGACTCCGCTTTGGTGAACTTTCCTCTGGCATTCTGGAAGAATGACCTGCAAGGTGTTGGAAGAAACAAGACATATGTTACAACAGGTGTAGGCAAGATAGAAACTGATGGTCTTGGTAGCCAGACATTCAGGAAAGTCAGTCTGTAAGGCAAGCACCACTGATGACAGTCTCCCTCCAAAACCCCAGCCAGAGCCCCCCAAATCTTTACTGCTTTAAAACAGACATGTAGCATTTTGTGTTCAGAACAGGCTCACATTTTGGGGGAGGGTAATGGAGAGGGGAAAGGAGGGAAGATCAATCCACCATCACTACTTCATTACAGCTTTCTCTCCCCCACTTCTCCCATCTGTGTTTATTTTGCATCATTTTGTGAAACGGATCCTAAAAAGAATATTTTAGCTGCAATCAAGTGCAGATTGTGCAGCAACCGCTACAGATATGAAAAGACAGCTGCATAAAAGATTTATCTCTGCCTTAACATCGCCAAAGAACAGCGGAGGGTACGCAGCAGAGGCATCTGCCACCGTGCCATCATTAAGCTCTTCTCTGACATCTCCAACAGGAAGGTGGCGGCGGTGGGGGAACGAAACATTTCCAGGAGAATCTGCAACAAACCTGTTTTCATCCTGTGCAAGGGTTTGCATTCTAGTGAGGAGCAGGCATCGCAAGTCAAAAGCAAAGCAAATCAAGCTTCTGGCCCCCCGCCGCGGAGCTGCCTTCACCCCCCGCAGCCCCGCGGGTCCCTCCCGGGCGGCTCCGGGCGCGCTGCTCGGGGCTCGCCGCCGCTCCTCTTCCCGGCTCGCCGGCTCTTTGAGGAAAGTCGCTTGGGTAATTCACCACTTCTTGTTCATNTTTTTTTTTTTTTCCGCCTTTTCCTCTCTGCCCCTTCTCCAACAAATTGCGTGTGTGGGCTGAAGTGGCGGCGGTGGGAGGGGAGGTGGGGAAGGGTGGGGGAGAGGGAGAGGGAGGGCTGGCGGGTGGGAAAGCTGCAGTCCACTTTCCAGAAGCTGCTGCACGCACATCAAAGGCACCTTGAACACATGCAGCTGGAGCAGCTCACAAAGTTCCTGCCGCTGCAGGTTGTTTGCAACTTTACTTCCTTCCTGCCACTTACTGTTCGGCGGCCACGGCGACGGCGGGGGGGGGAAGAGGCGAGGGAGAGGGGGGGCGACCTTTTTTTTCCTCAAAGCGATCCCTGCTGCGAAGCCATCTCGCGTGGAAGCGCAACTTCCCCGGCCCCTCGCTGCCAGGCGCGGAGCGGGAGGGAGGGGACGAAGAAGAGGAGGAGGAGGAGGAGGAGGAGGGATCCAAGCCCCGGCGCGATCGCAGGTCGCCAGCCCCGCACGCGCATCCTCCCGCCCAGCCGCCTCCCCGCTCCCCCGAGCCGAGCCGGCGGCTCCACCGCGCGGTGCGCACCGGCGGCAGCGGCGGAAGGGCGGGGGGGGGGCGGTGCCGCACCCCCGGCTGGGCTGGGCTGGGAGCAGCGACCGAGCGAGCGGCGGTGCCCGGCGGGAGGGTGGAGGAGCCTCCCCCGGTGCCCCCCTTTTGGCCGCGGGGAGGGGNCAGCTCACAAAGTTCCTGCCGCTGCAGGTTGTTTGCAACTTTACTTCCTTCCTGCCACTTACTGTTCGGCGGCCACGGCGACGGCGGGGGGGGGAGAGGCGAGGGAGAGGGGGGGCGACCTTTTTTTTCCTCAAAGCGATCCCCGCTGCGAAGCCATCTCGCGTGGAAGCGCAACTTCCCCGGCCCCTCGCTGCCAGGCGCGGAGCGGGAGGGAGGGGACGAAGAAGAGGAGGAGGAGGAGGAGGAGGAGGGATCCAAGCCCCGGCGCGATCGCAGGTCGCCAGCCCCGCACGCGCATCCTCCCGCCCAGCCGCCTCCCCGCTCCCCCGAGCCGAGCCGGCGGCTCCACCGCGCGGTGCGCACCGGCGGCAGCGGCGGAAGGGCGGGGGGGGGGCGGTGCCGCACCCCCGGCTGGGCTGGGCTGGGAGCAGCGACCGAGCGAGCGGCGGTGCCCGGCGGGAGGGTGGAGGAGCCTCCCCCGGTGCCCCCCTTTTGGCCGCGGGGAGGGGGCACAACCCGCCGCCCCCCCCCCTCCCCGGTGCTGCCCGGTTCGCGGGTGGGTTCTCACCGGCTCAGCCTCCCTCTGCCCCCCCGCTGCCTGGCCATGGCTCGGGGGGGGGCACAGGCAGCCGCAGCGCTGCCCGCCCCCGGTGCCGGCTGGGGAGCCCAGAGCCCGGGATCCGGCTGCCGGCGGGCGTGGGTGGCCGCGAGTGACCGCGGGGAGCGTGGACGGCTTTTATCGGCTGGATTCCGGGGGGGGGGGGCATCGCTGCCCGCCGGGCTTCCCCGGCCTGAGCCGCTCTTTGTAGTCCCACATCAAAACTTCACTGTTGGTGGGCAGATATGCGGCTCTTCGGACTTTGAAGCCACGCCGGAGAGATTGGATCTGTCAGATGCTGGTTCGGAGGAGCAGCCAAGCCCCTTGCTCGGCACCCTCGTTCGTGGTAAAGGCAGTTTACATGCAGCAGATAATTTATACACACACAGCCTCATCGCCATATCGCCATAGATCATGGGCTGTGTGTCTGCTGCAACTGGGTAATGGGAGATCTCTCTGACGGTATATGATACTTGCTTGTAAAAATTGTCACAGCAAGGTTCCCTGAAGTTAAAATAGCTTCCCAGCCTGGGGGCAGCCAGATACCGAGTTTTGTCATTTAACACTGGCAAGTGCTTGGCATTTATTGAGCACTTTGAGATTGTTTATATTAAGGGCACAGATTCAGGCCTTTTATGTTTCATTAGGATAAAATTATAAACTTTAATTTTTACATGCCTACTTATACCTAGAGGTCTCGGGCCTTTTTAAGAAGAGGCAACTGTTAATGATATTTTTCAAAGCAATGTGCTCACTGAGTCCAAACCTGGGAACAAAGGCTGAGGAAAGAAACGAATGCGAACAATAATAACAGTAAATGCAAAACCTCAGAGATGACCCATATAAAAATAGAAAGGAAATCAAAAGCATACTTTTTCCTCTTTCAGTGTCATTTCTATTAAATGCCCTAGAGGGGTTTTTAGTTATAAACTACGAAAGCAAAATTACATATTCCTGTGACTGCTGAAAAAAAAACAACAAACCCAACCAACATTGATGACTGTTTATAATGAGCAAGATTTAGGTCAGACGGGGTCTTAACCAGAGCCCTGGGAGCTGTACTGGGGGGTGTACAATTTGCTGGGCCAGCTCCTGTCTGAGCATGGACGGGTGGAATTAAAGAGCTATCACAAGCCAGCTCCAAAGCTGGGAGAAGTGAGGACATATATATTTATTTAAAGGATACAGGTCAGATAATAAGTGGATTAAGAAGAAAAGAAAAAAGGGAAGAAGCCTCTTCCCCAGCTCACAGGGTTTATCTGCCAGGAACACCCTACTGCTTCCCTGCAGCCATCCAGGAAACCTGATGCCAGGAGCAGGCTCCTCTCCCGCTGTGGCTCTGGGAATATCCCAGTTCCCAGGGCCACAGAGAGGTGGAGGAGACAAGGAAAAAATCTCTTTCTAAAATTCAGGATAAAAATAGCATCTCAAAGAAAATGACCTTTGTTGGGACACAAGGGCGAGATCCTGTCTTTGAGAGCCCGCCCGGGTCACTCCAGATATATGATTCCCTGGATACCCGTTAACCTCCGCGTAGCTAAATCTGGAGGTTGCAGGACTGTGGTCCAACCGACGCTCTCTGCCAGGCACAGATTCTCACCATCGCACAGGAGCGGAGGGTCAGCCGACCCCTTCTTCCCTTCTCCCCGGCTTCCCTGAGCCCCCAGGAACCTGAGGACGTTTCTTCTCAGCGACAGCACTCCCTCCTCCTTCTGGGGATAACGTCATAAAAATGAATGAGAAGCAGCTGCTGTCTAGTTACCTTATTATTTGATGGAGTTTAAGCCGTGAATGAAATGCCACCTGAGAAAACTGGATTGGGTCTGAAGAACTCACCTAGCTGGTATCCAAACAACGTACAGGGCTCCAGCAGAGCAATTATTGCTTATTAGGTTCCCTGTGAGAAATCAAAGAGGTGTCTGAGCATGCAGGATTTATGAGACTGGAACATCTCCTGTCTCGGTGGAGTGAAATACGTTCTGGAAATACAGCTTCAGCTAAATCAACTTCTTCATAAAAAATAGAAACACACTTGGTGAATCTTTAACTGCATAAGCCTTGTAGGGAAAGGTGCTTGGTTTGTTAAAGGCTGAGCCCTGCTTAGTTTAAACATCTCCATTGATTCCCAGGGTACCCGCAGGAGTATAGAGAAAAGGATTGCGCCCTCAAATAAAGCCAATTTTAGGAAAATAATCAATAGCTGGAATGACACAGAAAATACATACAATGAAAAGTTGTTATCACAGCAAGGGGAGAACAGGCTAGAGAGGAGAGAAGAAAAAAGAGAAGAGAAGAGAAGAGAAGAGAAGAGAAGAGAAGAGAAGAGAAGAGAAGAGAAGAGAAGAGAAGGATGGGTAGGAGACAGCATGGTGGGCTGGCGTGAGCTGCTGATGGTGCAGTAAGGCAGTGAGGTAGGGTTTTCCTTGTCGTTAGGTTTTCATTTGCAAAATGAATTTTTAATGGATCCTGTCCTGTTGTCACGCAAAGGTAGGTAGGCTTTGTGAGATCCCTCTGCTGTGGTTGGCAGTGCCACGCTCTCAGATTGCGAAGGGATGTTGCCGTTTGCCTGGATTTGATGGGGTGTGGGTGCTAAACCGTTGGGGATTCTGCTCCGCAGGACCACAAAGAGAACGTTTGCTGGCAAGAGGGACGAAAAAATAATAGAGGAAGAGGACGCAATAATAAAATATCTAAGAAGTATCTGGCTGTGGAGGAATCTGGAAGTTCCAGTAGTCAGGGAGCAGCTGGAGAGGGCAACAGCCAGCGCAAGTGGGAGCACACGTGGGAGATGGGGCATGAAGAGGAAGAGTTGAAATCACGTGAAAAGCAAACAAGCCAATGCCACTGAAGCTGTCCGTTTAGAGTCATTATTTTGGATTTTCCCTTCTCTTTGGCCATTTTTTTATTTATCCCTAGTCAGACCCCAGTCATTCAGCTTTACTCCTGTGTGTAACCTGCTGGTTGGTATTCCCGAGTATTGCATGTGAGACAGGGGTGGGGCTGGGATAAACTGCTCCCACCTTCCTGGAAAATATCCATTTTAGCACGAAATTTGGTGCCAGGCAAACTGGATTGAAGAAAAAAATGTTAAAGGACAATATTTTATTGCTCAGGTTAAGCTTAATGCTATCAGAAGTTCTAAGCAGCTTGGCATTGGTCTGCAGTGCTGCAGTCTCGTGTGCCTCTGCACAGGCTGGTGCCAAGGGGAATGGAGAAGGGTTGAAGGGTTAGTGCAGGGATAGCTGAGTACCGCTGGAATTGTTTGCAGGCTCCCACTGATTTGTTGCCCATCAGTAATTTCACTTTCTCTCATCAGTGCGAATAGAATTATTAAACTACAAGTGGTTTGATGCCTCTAGATGCGAACTGCAGGCAAGTAATAAAGTATTTTTGCCATGTATATGAAAATAATTAGTGGTAAAAATAGTCCTAGTTTTTTTATAGGTAATAAAAATTCTGCAAATCATGTTGTCATTAGAAGTGGCTTACAAAGCCGTGACTGCAAACAGTAGCTATACGCGTGATGAGTATCTTGCCTCTGCTCCTTATCTGACAGGACCAAAAATACACACTTAAAAATACACTCTTGGAATATCGGTTTCAGTCCTTTAAACTGATGTAGAGAAGATGACCCATCCTACATAGATGCTAATTTGAGAGCTGGGTGTTTTTAATTACAGAAGTTTTGTTTGGTGGTTCGTTTGGGTTTTTCAATTAGAGAACCCACAAGAGTATTGATACCAGATCCTGAGGCATTCGTGGTACGAGATATATCAAAGGCATCCTCCGAAGGTGGGAAATTCCAAACGGAAGGTGGAAATTCTGCCCTAAAGATTTGTCTGTAGAGGGGAAGTTGGTCGAGTTATTCTAGCAACCCTCTTGCTTGAGGATAACTCAGCCTTGGGAATAAATTCGGGAATTGTGTGACAGCAGCAGGGTCCCCGCGAGGGAGCTGGTCCGCACTGGGGACCGAGGGAGCTGCTCGCTGGTGGGTTTTCCCAAGTCCCGGTGTGCCGGAGCCGTGGGGCACTGGAAGGCAGGCAGGGGGGTTAACCCTACCAAATCCCCTTCTCCTCAATTATTATCTGTTAACAATAATTTTCCTCTTTATCCTGGGGTTTTCTTTAAACCTTTCTCCGTTTTTATCTCTTTGGCCCAGTATTGGTTTCTAAATAAGCGTTTCCTGTGCTGGTATATAATTAGTCCAATTTACCCTCTGGATTCACTCCCATGATGAGAATAAACTTCGGCGTTTTATAGCCTGGACAAACACATTGCTGCGGCACTTGAAGGGAAATCTTGTCCTTGTCACCACGAGGACAGGCAGATTAACGAGTCTGGTATGGGACGGCGTTTCCTGTTTTACTGCGATGTGACTGCATGGAGCCACATCACTGCTGATAAAATGTTGGTCACCTCGGTAGAAACAGGGCTTTTATGGCAGAAAATGTAATTAAAAGGCGCCTTAAAGGAAAAGGTTCTAAGTTTTGAATTTTAACACGCATAAAAATCAGAATAAGACAACATTATAAATTGTCTCCGGATGGAATGACGGTCTCAGTTTTTAGAAGCACCTGATAGTTCCTCTTCTCGTTGCTGTTACTAAGGATGACTGCATAATCCCCTTCACAATCCCAGCATCGTTGTGTCAGGACGAAACGATACAGCCAAAAGATCCAGCTATTCCGTGGTGGTTAGAGTGGTGCTTTATTTTGGTCGCCAATCTGGAAGCATCGGCCGGAGCAGAGTTATTATTGCACCGCCTGGTCTTCTCGCTGCTTGGCGATTGACAAAGCGTCATTTATCACTCTTTGCATTCCAGTTTTTCTTTGCATGTTTTCCAGCTCATCATAACATAATTATCTTTCTGTTCCCTCCAGCCAGGGGCCAATACTTTCTTTTCCTAAGACAACAGCTGCACTGCACAACCTTGATGAATCCCCGTCGGGGTAAAATGTGTCTGTGGTGCTTGTTTCTGCCTTGGCAACCCAAATGTTCAAGCTCTTCTTTTATGACAAATGCTGTTCTAAAATGCACCCAACCCCGATGCTTTCATGGCATTTCTCCGAAGGTGGTTTTATATTGTAATTTAGACTTGAAATATTAAACATCCTGGCTGGCTGGTAATTTTAAAGGCTGCTTTTGTAACATTTCTTTTTGCGGTGTTTATAGGTTCATAAACATCGAGATGGGATGTTAGAGAGCCATACCGAGGTGCAATTTATTTTTTGAACTAAATTGATTTTATGTGTGAAAATCAGCACAATCTGCAGGTCTGCTTGATGCCCTTAAAAGACATCTTAAGGGAGCTTTCGTGGTACAGGTGAATCATTTCCTCGCTTGGCCTCGGCTGGTTCAGCCGCGCTGCAGCGTCGGGGGAGTTACACCAGCCTGCTCCGCGCGGTGCGTTAGCTGCTGACGATGGGAAATACCATGGAAGACACGCAGCAGTTTTATTGTAACTCACTGAGTTATTTTATTTAATTCCGATTTAGTACTTTGAACCTGAGATTTCAGGGTACTTCGGAAAGGAAGGATAAAATGTTTATTTTACGGGGGGGAAATGCGAGCAGAGCAAAGTTGGGCTCGCTACTGGAGGCAAGCTGAGGGCAGAATCCATTCCTAATGCTCTTGGTTTGGTTTCTCCAATTACACCATTGCTAACTCCCATCTCGTCTCGAAATCTACCCATCGGAGCACTGTGAACATCGGAAGCAGTAACTTTTTTGGTCATTAAGATTATCCAGATGTGCAAGTATAGGGAGGATTGTGTCCTGGACAAACCCGCAGGCTGGATAACCACATTCTTCAGGGCAAGAGTTTCCCTACAGCTTTGCCTTCTGTCCTGATCTCCTGGTTGTTATTACTGCTGCCACCATCGTTTGAAGACTGGTTATATTTCAGGAGTAAAAATTACTGTACACAGAAGAGTTTTTCTTAATGCAGTCAATCCTATCTATGTGCACCATGATCTAAGGACACTTTGGGATGTTTGAGCACGAGACTTGATGATCCTTGAGGTCATTTCCAACCGTAATGATTCTATGAATATATGTAGCCATGTGCTAGCACATCGGTTACTGGTGTAGTTGGCTGAAAGGCTCTTAGATGTTGATGGAAACTGAACCTCCCAGCTGGAGCTTGATTCATCTTCTCTCCATGGATGGAGAGATGCTGTGGTTAGAAAAGGTGGCAGGCTTGTTTTGGGTATACAGTGAACGTGTGGCTCGTGAGAAGAGCTTGCCTTGTGCTGTTTCTTCCTTTATAACCCCACGGCAGATTCTGCTCAGATGTATTTTAGCTTTTTTCTCATTTATCTTTGGTTTCTTTACTGACTCCATTCACACACGCTCAGTGTGAGATGTGCATTTTCTCTCTGATTCATGTACAGTAATTACTTCCTAACATCTGCCTAACAGAGTTTTGTAAGAAAAGTAACTCTGCAAATACTAAGAGAAAAAAAATGAAATCTTTGAAATCTCGATTGCTGGGGTTTGTTATCCACAGCTGACTGGATTCATTCCCAGCCAGGAAGCTGGTTCAGCAAAACAGCTGCATTGGTTATTTAACTGGAGGCTGATCCTACCCTTGCTCACACTGGTGTAAATCAGGAGTAGTATAGAGAAAATAAAGAATATCCCCAATGCGAAATGCATATTAGAAAAAAAGTAAGCGTTAGGGTATGGAACAAGGAGGAGAATTGTAGCAGATCCTCTGCCGTGCCGTAGGATACCGTGATAGCAGCATCTGCCCCTCTTGCACAAAACCTTACACCAAACACACTCCTGGGAGCGTTCTCCTGTGTGTAGACTGTGGTAGCACCAAGTGGCCAACAAAATCAAGGGCCAGTTGTTCTCGGAGTTGCACCCGAATACTGTGAATTCACGTGTGCCTTATTCTGTCTAAGCACCAGTCATCACCATCTGGTTCACAACTGCTCCCTCTCGGTTATTTCATTTTTACGCTGTCGGCTACAATTGACTTTAAACCTGCTGGTGCAGGACAACATGTTCACTGGTTTTCCTCCTAGGCTGGATTAATCCTTGTGATAATTAACCCAGAAGTGAACTTTGAGAAAGCGGATGTTCAATGAAGAGAACTGCAGGGAAAGGAGACAGAGCATCCACAGGCAAAGTGTTTCCTACCTAAGATGACAACACTACATCTCAGGACAGCAAAGGATGGTTACCAGAGCCTCGTGTGCTTTAGAGATGGACATCTTCAGTCCTCGAGGCCATTAACACCCTTTGCATTCGATCGGATTGTGAATTAGCAGCATGTGCTGGTAATAACATCCAAAGTTACAGTGCCGAAGAGTTCAGCCCCAGCCCTCATCCTGTTTCCTCCGACACAAGATATCTATTCTGTCTTGGCTACAGCCTTTGATCCTCGTGCAGCAAAGGTATCCGTGGTTTTGTTTATTCCCTGGAGCCAGGAGCATCTGCGGCTGCTGTGGGCTGGTAGCGTTGGTTCAGTCTCCCGTTACAGAGCTGGCTGTAGGGCTTCCCGAACTCCGGCATGTGGGAACCTTCCAGTTCACAGCACCATGCTCTGATCCCAGTGTGTGTTGATTAGTTTGACTCGTGGACTTTTCCTAGTGCATTACAGGAGTTACAGTAACTTTCTAAATGGCAATCTAAGGGTTGGAGTTGCTACCCTTCAGGCAGAAGAGGAAACACAGCTCCTGGGTATAGATACCTGCTGGAAACTCCATCATTCCCAGACCTTCGGAGGTTTTAAGGGAGAGGACAGCAGAGGGAAGGCTGCAGCGTTCAGCACCTGAGCCAGAGAACACCAAGCATCTCTTCCCTTCCTGTGCCGTGGAATGTGTCTGAGAGGTGCTGAGCACCACCTGCATCCTCACTCCCATCCCCATCCCCAGCGCATCCACACCCACGGGGCAGGATTACATCTGTGCTGTGGTTTGAAAGGAGGACAAACTCCTAACCACAGGAGGGTGAAACCCATCCAGCCATGTCTGCCCGAGCCCAAACCCTCCCTCTGCAATGCCGTGGAGACACGCACCCCAGCACAGCTCGCTGCCATGGCTCGTCTGCCTCCACCTCTGCCCCTAGTTTCGAATTTCTTCAGCAATATGTTCTGCAGCAAACAAGGATTTCTGGGGCGACTTCAGTAAGATCAGAAAGATATCCTTCTGCTGCTTTGAAATCGGTGAGCACGAGCCATTCCTTCAGCACAGCACCCCTGGGCTATTCATATCTCTCTGACGATCAAATACATTTTTAATTATCAATCGGAGGTGTTTTTTTTTTTTTTTTTTTTCCACTAGACAATACCCAACTGTATTGTAAGAGCTGTTGGGAGTGAGCCAGAGAATTTGGCAGCGAGATCTGGAACATTTGGGCTTTCGACGGTTAGGAATATATGGAAAGAGGTTTGGAAGGCTGCCACATGGGCTGTAACCTGGAAGATGCTACATTTCTTCATCCATTTTTTTGTGGACAAAATGAGAAGAAATTTTACTCTTTTGAAGGATCCAAATTCCCGTTTCCTTTTCTATGATGAATTGCTGCTCTAGGATAAACCACCGTGCTCTGTTGCAAGGTTTGAGCAAAATCAGCTGCATGGTTATGGGCAACCGTGGGTAGGTAATTACAGGGGTGATGGTATTACAGGTCTTTCCAAGTTTTTACCTCCTAACTGATGACATCCCTTGCAAATGAAATCACATGGCTGGTGGCTCAGATCATGGGGTGAAAGAGGCTATCTGGTGCCTGGCTGGAGTCTTTGAGGGTGACCCCATCCTTCCTGCTGCTGTGACCAGCTCTCTCCCCATCACCCTGGCACCCCTGGATGGACAGACAGTTCTGTCTGTCTGCCTCTGGGACATAATTTCATCCTGTGGGTTGGAGCTGAGTGCTGGGCTACGAATGTCAGCCACAGCTGGGGCTGCGGGAAAACGGGAGAGGAGCTGCCTCCGGCTCGGTGCTCGGGACTGGAGGTGTATGAACCAGTGTCACCTTCACGCCGTGGCAGGGACAGAGGGCTCATGCCCGTGATGGGAGAAGCCCGTGTCTCTCAGAGCTATTGGCTCTGCTTCTCAGAAAAGTGATGCAGAATTTGCTTGTATTTGGAAATTTATTCACAATAACCATGTAAAGAAAGGGGGTTTAATGCATTTTTTTCTGGCACAATTATGCACCAGGCTGGGGGTTTGAAGCAAATGCAGAATTTCATTGAACCTGGGTACCCTCCTCAATCTGCACAACTGGCACACAGCCCTGCAGCTTAATGAATACTAATTAATCTCTGGGAAAGCATCAGCATCCTGGTTCAGCGTTGGGGGACAAAGACCAGAGAGAGCTCAGGGGCTTGTACTGTGACAGATAAAGTCACAGCAGCCGGAGTTACCATCTTCTTCGGTGTCCTGAATAATAAACCACCCGAGTTTGTCAAGATTACATCCGAACAGCAGGATGGAGGGAGGGGCTTTCCTCTCAATGCCTGTCCCCTGTCACCCAGTTCAGGGCCGGCTGAAGCTCTGGTCCCACCCCAGGGCTCAGGGTTTCCTTCCTCGAGGGGTGAGAGCGATGGGAGGAGATGGAAACCCCGGGTGTGTGTTTGCTTCTGGGAACTGGGCAGCACTCTCAGATCCTGCGTTTTGGTTATAGTCTGAGTGGTTCCTGCCCACTGTGGCTTTCTCACTTGTGTTTTCATGTGACAGACGGTTTGTTTCAACACATGCAGCCAAATAACGAGTAAACGGGGCAAGTTCCTGTTGGTTCTTTGCTCAGAGCATGCCGGTGGTCACTAGGGTATCTCTAGGTTACCAAAGGGATGAGTGAGGGCTGAGAAGGTGACATCCAGGGACAGGAATCGAGCAGGGAGGAGCTGATGACCAGGGCAGGGGAAAGAGCATCTCCTCCAAAGGAATCCAAGGGCCTGGGGCAGTATCTCCTGAGGACTCGCCATGGAGGTCAGGAGAGCAAAGAAAGCCAAGGAAAACCCTGAGCCATCTGGGTGGAATTTATTTTAGAATGAAATCTCTGCCTTTCTGAATAAAACCTGGGAAAGACTGGGTGAGGCTGGGGCAATTTTTAGCTTTATATCCTGTAGCTGAAGCATTTCTGAGCCAGATAAAATCAGGTTTAGGATGTTTTAAATATTTTACTTCCTCTCGCAGTACATAGCCTGAGAAACTTCATGTTTATTTCTACTTTCTGTGGCCATAATGGCCCCAAGTTCTGCTATTCTGGGTATGCGCTTCCCTTCCTGAGTTTCACTTTTGGAGTCCATTTAGAAATTTTTTTGATCCTTACACAGTTATAGCCGTAACTTTTTTAGGGAGATTAAAAAGCACTAGAACTGATGTACAGAACAGCGGTTCCACAAACCCCATCCCATCACATGCTGCTTTGCATCCCCATTCCCATCTCTGCTGATCTAGAAGGAGAACAGACGCTCTCCCATCAGCCCGTTCCCTCTGCCTGATGGACTGGTGGCTGTCGCAGGTCTTCCCTCGCGCTATTACAGTTCCATTTCCAGGGAAAAAAACCTGATGGATGTTGAGCTTCTGGACTGTGGCACCACTGCAAAAATATCCGTTTCTGTTTATACCAAAGGGCCAGGAGTACCACCCTGGTCAGGCTGTGTGTCCACTGGAAAGCTGCAGATATTTTGCCGAAACTAATAATAAGTTATGATAATAATAAGTAATAACTGCTTATCAGGGCATCAGGGGGAAACCCCAGGAGGAATTCTGTAGCCGCAGTTGGAAGCACTGGTGAGCAGTTGACTTTGGGGGCTTCCTTTTGCATTTTTTTTTTTTTAAAGCTCTCCTGAATTGGATGGAGGCTCTTTCATTTAAAAGAGAGAAAGACCTACAAATTAAGCAACATCTCGCTCCTAATGTGTGAAACTGCAATTTGCATACATCACGGCAGCTGCTGAGTCGGTCCTTATTACCTCCGCCGCAGTGTTAATTTAGCCACAACTTTCTCATTTATTTAAATGAAAAAGCAGCGGGTGGCTGGCATGGCACATTAGCTGTCAGGCAACCTGGGAATCAGGTTGACAGAGCCAGAAAGAGATTTCAATTCAGAGGGACCGCAGGGGTGCTGCCCCCCGGCTCGGTGGTCACAGGAGGGCTCAGGGTTGCCCTTGGTCTACTCCAAAGGTCAACGCTTTACCCTAAAAATAAAATAATTAAAAATCAATGTTGTATTTGGACTAAGATAAGAGAACAGGTAATAGGATTAAACTGGAAATCTCTGTTTTTCCTCTCTCTTTGTATACAAACCGGCCCTGTAGGTGTGGATGGGATAACCAGTCGTTACGGGTTCTAACATAACACAAGTTGAGTGACGCCGTGTGCATGCACTGCTGGGCTGTGGCCCAGACCCTCGGTTGGGGCTGGGATGCCCCCAGGGCTCTGCCCGAGCAGGAGGATGCCCGGGCTGCCCGGGTGGGACCGGCAGTGCTGGGGACCGTCACCGCTGCAGCCGGCCGGGACGTGGTGCCACACACGGCTCACACCAGGCGGGTGAACGGACATCACGGAGTTACTCGCCAATGGCAGGTACTGGTCCCCAAGGTCAGGCTGTGTCACCCTCCAGGAAAAGAGGCTGAGGAGCCGCGGGGGACTGGGGAGCTGGGAGGAGTGAGGGGCAGTGGCCACACTGGGAGTCACCCCTGGGAACAGGGTCAAGCGCGAGGCTTTCCTCTTCCAGCCCACAATGTTGTGCCACCGGCTGATGACATCTGTGTGAAACTATGGATTTGTCAGGGGAGAATGCGGCCGAGCACAACTGCAGAACCCCAGCAAGAGCGATGGAGGAGATGAGTTCAGCATGTTGGCTGCAATGTTCGAGTGGCAGCAAAGGAGATCCACGTCCTGATAGCACCCAGGGATCACAGAATCACAGAATCACAGAATTATAAGGTTGGAAAAGACCTAGAAGATCATCCAGTCCAACCATATCCAATACTTCCCAACTAAATCATATCCCTCAACACGACATCCAGACGTTTCTTGAACACCCCCATGGTCGGTGGAGATCCACATCCTGATAGCACCCAGGGATCACAGAATCACAGAATTATAAGGTTGGAAAAGACCTAGAAGATCATCCAGTCCAACCATATCCAATACTTCCCAACTAAATCATATCCCTCAACACGACATCCAGACGTTTCTTGAACACCCCCATGGTCGGTGACTCCACCACCTCCCTGGGCAGTGCATTCCAGTGCCTGACTACCCTCGGATGAACCGAGCTGGTGGAGGTCCTTCTGAAGAACCATGGCGTAGCTTCACCCATGGACGATGTGCGTGCACCCACCCAGCACAACAGGATTTCTTCTTTCGATGAACCGTAAATGGTGTGTATCTGTTCCCAAAGTCTTTACTCTGAAAAATACACTCTTGGAAGCTGGTCAGGCTTTTGCCTGAAGATGGGGTGTTTTTCCAGTAGGGTCACCACCAGCAGTTGAGATTTGGAAGGGAATTTCTTTGTTCACGCAATGCCAGAAGGTACTCTGTGACCGGCGCCATGCAAAAAAAATGTTCTAAAGCATTAAATTAAACACATATTCCCTAACCACTGATACATTCACATCAAATGTGTCTCTTCTGTCTCTGACACCTACATCTCCTCATTGTTTTAAAATACACTGTGTTAAAAGATCACCCGTTCTTCCCTTTGCCATTAACCAAGTTCAGCAAAAACTTTTGTCTTCGCCCACTTCCCAGCCATTCATTTTTATAATTAAAATCACCATGACAACAGATAATGATATCAGAATGAAAGGATTACAATTTAATTAGACAAAGGAGGTGAAAACAGGGTTGGCTTACAGCAGAGAAAGTTCTTAATTCCAGCAAAAATATCGGGAGCCTGGTTCACCGCTGCGTGACGCCGTTTGTGCGGTGACAAAGTGCTGCTGAGAGCTGCCCAGCGGTCGCCCCGCTGTGGGATGGGGTGGCCAGGTTCATTCAGTCCAGTGCAAGAGAAAGACGCAAAATTTCATGAGCGGTAAAAAGGAATTTGGCTTAAAAGCACCAGATAGTGTTTTTGTGAAATAGACTCATTACAGAAATTAGCTGAAGAAACACACCCATAAAGGAAATATTATGGTGATGGTGGTGAAGTGGTTTCTTATAAATAAAATGTATTGGATAAACACTCCTTGTTGACCATCAGGTACTATAAACTGTTCCACAAGGCAGTTTAGGGGCATGGTTAGGGGTTTTTATCACAGCTGTGGCATTTCATCAGTTCCCTCTTCCATCTTGGCTTCTGTGAAAGCTACAGTATCAGATTGAGTATTTTTATTTCTAGGATAAAGCTGAACTTTTAATGAGAACAATCTGGGAGTTCAGACAATATATTCCTTGGTAATCTGATCTATCAAATTTTCTGACATGTGTAAACTTTAGTAACTTGGATTTTTTTTCCCAGTGTTGTTCACAAATGATATGAAATATACTTTTTAAAATTATGTACGTCATAATTTTTCCCCTAAAACCAACAAACCGCTATTAACAGTTGAACATTCCTGAACACTCCCTCCACGGCTTTTGGAAAAACTCTGTAATAAAACCATCAGACTAAAAATCTAGATAAGGAAACACATTTCATTTTCAATTTTCTCAGAAGCTATTATGATCAATCAACCAATTAGTACAGCGAATAAATAAATTAATGCCATTTTTAAAAGAACATTCCAAAAACCCCTTAGTGTCTTTCTCAACTAAAAGTATAGTCTTGACATTAATCAATTTTATAACCCTAATTTTTGCTTAATCTTTTTTCCATCTTTGCTTAAACATATGGAGATATAAATAGTGTATTACAGCCTCTCTGTTCCCCTTTAATTTCCAGAGTACCAGGTCCGCAGCTGATGTAAATTCTGGACCAGATTAGGGGATCTGTTTCTGATTTACATCAACACAAACAAGAAGATAGTCAGGCTTTATGGCTGATTAGAAATACGCAGATAACGCTTCTATTTGGTCAGGAATCCTTATTTTATGCATAATTTCAGCTCTTAGTGATCTAGCAAGGGCAGGAGAAACAATTTGGGGAAATTCTTCTCAGCTGCAGAGGCAGCCCTTGCCTTTGAGAGTGGCTTGGAGGGGGCCAAGCAGCACCAGCATCTCCTCTGGGCTGGTACCCAGACCTCGGTGGAAGCTGGGTCTGGGCATCGCCCGCACGGAGCTGCTCCAGCTGCCCAGAAACAACGTCCCCCCAGCGATGCGCCTCCTCCCAGCGATGCGCCTGCTCGTGGACCAGTGGCAAGGTCTGTGGGGGGACACAACTCTTTAGGTGGGCCACCAACCCACGCGGTGGCCGTGCCATCCTACAAGAGCAGCCCGCAGCTTCGCAGCACTGCACCTGGCAGCACACGGGCAGGGGCCAGGGGAGCAGCACCGGTGCCCGTCGGCTGTGTCCTAATGTGCCCTGTGCGTGACATTAGAGCAGCTCCTCGCCCGGCCAGGAGCCCAGCGGGGGCTATTTATAGCCCTGGCACCTCGCTGCCCAGCAGCAGCTCTGTGCTGATCTCTGCTTCCCTCTCCCACGCACTCCTACAGACACTTGCTGCTCCCGTCGGAAAGGTACATTTAAATCCCTTCCCTGCTCCCGGCACGAGAGAGGAGGGAGATTGGCGCTGGGATGGATGGGCGATGTGGACGGGGCAGGGCTGCCTGGGCTTGCTGGGTGCACGGGACATTTGGGGGCAGGGGTACCTGAAGGAACCCTTAAAGGTGCTGCAGAGGGGGGGGTCCCATGTGTGGCAATGCAGGGTCAGCTGCAAGGGGGGGGAGGCTGCAGGACCCCAAAATTGGAGCCCTCCCAGTTCCTTACAGGGCCTGCCACCCAGTTCCTAAAGGAAATGTAAGAGGCTCATCAAGAGGCTGAACATTTTNCAGTTCCTAAAGGAAATGTAAGAGATGAACTAGAGAGTGAGGATGGGAACCCCTGAACAATGCCAGACGTGGGGTATCCATTCGTGCCTGGGACATACCATCAAGAGGTTGAACATTTGGAACGTGAGGGTTCAGAGGGGATGGCAGGCTCAGGAGGTACCGAATGCGTGCGTTGGTGCAGGGGCTGTTTTGGAGGTGGTGCTGCCTTGTTGCCCTGGGTTGCTGTTGAATTTTCTTTCCTGTGGGTACGGACATACCCAGATATTTGCTTGGTAGTGATCGAAATGGAAACTAGAGAAATTTATGGGGAAGCCTGGATTGGAACAGTAACTAATGGCGTGCTGACGTCAAGTTATAAGGGTTTGCAACTCGCAATTTATTTTAATTTCACTGCTGAGTGACAGGGATATTCACCTTTTACATACCAGCATTTGCTCACCCAACAGATACGTCTTTCATAGTTTTATGCAAATATCAGCAATTAGAGTTCACAATCTTTTCTGTTGTAAAAATGCAAACAGAGCCCAATTTGTACCAAGTTATTAAATTATGTTTCTTTTAATTGTGCTACAGTCCAGCTCCAGAAAATAAGCCTTTCCTACACTCACCAGCATGTTCAGACAAATGGAAAAAGAGAAACCTCTAAGACCTTTTGCCAGGCTGCTTAAAGAGCTGAAACACATTTTAGAAATACATTTTCCTTCTGCTGGCATCTGTCATTGGATGTGTAAAAAAACTCGTGCATCCTCCTTCTGGGAATGAGCACTCTGCCATTTCAATTAGTTTTGATACATAAGAAAAATGATCGGCACATGTGAACTGTAAAAGAAACGGGCTCTGCATGTATTTAGCTTCTATTCTTTTCAGGCAATTAATGCATGTAATTGGCTCAGGCTGGCATTTGTTTATAGGCATCATTTATAGGATGTTACAGGATCACGGGGTTCGTTTGACTGACTCCACTGAGCTTTGAATCATATTTGAAAAGATGGCCCACAGGATCTTTCATTTTCAGGTCCTTTGATTTTTTCATGAATCTATAACAGTTTAAGGAAAAAAAAAAAAGCCTGGTATTTGCTGAGATAGGATCAATATTAATCCAATGCCACATTTCGGCCTCTGACTTGGCAGTAAACAGAGATCAGACCACCAAATCTTCCCAGATCCATAAACTACCCAAAGGCTTTGAAAACTGATCAAAGCATCTTCAGGTCTCTGATGGTCAAACGTGCTCCCGAACACAGTTTCTGAAGCTTTGCAGCCTGAGTAAAATCTCCTGTTAGGTGTGAACCTTCTCCTAGCCCAAAGAGCCTCGCTCAGTCCCATTTTATTTTTATCTTAAATTAAGAGCAATGAAATGAGAAAGAAAACAAATAAGTTAGTGCAGAAAGGACCGGGTGTGTCTGTAGCAGCCTGAGCGGAGCTGGTTGCAGTCTCTCCCGGCGGTGGGATGCTCCCAGCGGTGGGATGCTCCTGGCACTGGGATGCAGCGATGCCCACAGGGGGATGCAGCACCGCCACAGCTGTCTGCATCTGCAGCAGCAGCCTGGAGGTCAGCAGCCTGTCTCTCCACACCAGGAACCTCCCTTGACACTACGTGCAGACTGTCACCGGCTAAGGAAGCTCCCACGAGCGTGCCTGGCAGGAGCTGGCCCACGCTTGGGTATCATGAGACCTCAAACTGCCCTGACTCAGGATGCTCAGGATCGGATGGTGTGTGAAAATAAATGAGGAGCCACAGGGACCAAGGGAGAAAAATAGTTAAAATCTCTCTCAGAAGCATTGCCATACTTTATCTTACAGAGGCCAAAGACATAATTTGATTTGTAGTGTTCACTGTTTCAGAATCTCAAAATTCCTCCTTCCCTGCCAGCCATCAATCAGCTCAGATCCCCTGGAACAGCCCTGCCGTGGGGCTGGTCCTGGGAGCTCGACAGGGCTGAGCAAGGAGCATTCCTTCTCTGGCTTTAATGGGAAGGAGATCACAGCGTCTGGCAAACCTTCTGAAACCCCCTGAGCAATTCAAGGCTGAAGTTTTACCCTTGAAAGCGATGCAGCCACTTCAGTTCCGAAATTGCACAGGGAGCTTAAGTAGGACTTGGACTTTCAACTTAATTAGGTGCCTTTGAAAACCTGAAAATCCAAAATCTCTAAGTGACTATCAATGGACAGAATATGTCAGAAAGGTACCCTGGCTGCCAGCAGTGATGCTCGAGACACATCCAAACGTCTCATTGGCACAGAGACCCCGCGATAGAGGCGCTTGCCGGCGTGCCCTCTCCACCCACAGACACGTACATTCCCTAAAACAATGGGATGTTCTCCCGCTTAATGCTCTGCCACAAGTTTGTGTGTTTTATCTGGACAGAATGGGGGAAATTAATTCAAGAAATAATGTCTAAGTCAAAGCAAGAAAGTGAGTGTTCCCTGAAGCTCTCCAGCACACGTCTCCAGCCACAGGCTAGAGATGCTGCCCTGGCTGACCACCGGTAACTCTTCAAATCTGCCTTTCAGCCAGCTAGGCACCTAACTTAGGTTCAGGCAGCTGCTTTCACCACAATTTGTTTCTAATGAGATCATGTTGGACCATATCAGTAACTTCACTCAAGACAAAGTATCTCATTTATCCCCTATTATCCCTGAAAAAAAATGAAGAAAATGAGATTAGATTGACACAATTTGTTCTTTGATAAATAGGTGCTAGAGACACTTTTATCACCTTATCACCCTCTAAAGTCTTATAATTCTATCATGTAATCATTTCTTTTGGCATCTTTCCAGGTATCAGAATTAGGATAATAGGAACTATAGATCCAGGAACATCTATAATTCCCTGGGAGCTTCCTTTCTGTATCTTCTTCTTACGATGTCCTTCCCTTCTAGGAAGATTAACACTATTATTATTTGCCCTTCTTGAGCAGCGGGGGATCTTTTTTGCACAGTTTAAAATCTTGATCTGAAATGCCAGCGCAGCCTTCATAATTAAACCCCGAGATTATAACATTATTATCATCTGGGCACTGATTTCTGCCTCGCTGTGGCTGTCAGCCCACTGCCGTACCGCATACAATTAACAGCTTCGCTCCCCGATAACAAAGGGAGCGCAAATAATTCATAGGCAGAGGCACCGGTTCTTTGATGTGACTGAACTCTGATCCTTTCAGCACCTGAAGGGAGGCAGGCTGAAGACAGGGCAGCCTCATTAAGGCAAAGAAGAGGGGGGAAAGAAAAAAAAAAAAAAGAAGCAGGGGAGGATGCGGGAGGTGCCCCATGCTGGGTGCTGTGACCTCTTCTGCGCCAGGTCCCGCAGCTCCCACCCTCCCACCACGGCGCGGGAAAGAGCAGATTCCTGAGGACGGGGGGAAAGGACAAGAAAAATCTATGTCCCAGACAAAATAATGTCTCTAATTACAAGGTAGCTTGTTGTTGTTTATTTTTTTTCCAAGAGGTTAAGGGAAATTCCTGCTGAGATCCTTCCATCTGGTTTCCAGTCCCTTTGCGCTGGGGCAGCGCAGAGGCTGCGGTGTAACCGAGAATCGAGGACAGCATTTATTTATAGTTCGAGAGCCTCATAAAGGCTGCGGAGCTGAGCTCGCGGCAGTGCGCTTATTTATGTTTTGAACCGCTCGTGCAGCAGCCTTGCAAAACGTGTGCTGTAGCTCCTGCATAAAATTATATACGGCTCTTTGTAAGGTTCATGACATGAAGGCAAGGAAAAAAAAAAGTGAAATTAGACGAATAAACCAGCTGATCTGAAAGTAGCAGCCAGAACAGGAGGAAAATTAACAGCGTGGCTCTGAAATAAAGTAACATCTGATGAAGGTTTCGCCTGAATCCATTTTTTACAATAGAAGACAAAAATATCCAAAAACTGTGAATAAGGCAATAACTCTGATTTCAGCTCCTGGTGACATTACAAAGGGTTTGAGCCTTGCACTGGGGGTTTTATAACGACAACCCGGCCTCTGGCACAGCCTCGGTATAGTGTCTCACTGCAAATTATATTTGTATCACATTTATCCTTTCTTTTAATATCAATGTACCATCTTTTTCCTCTGTAACCCAGAGGGGAAAGCAAAGCAGCACCGTTCCATTATTACCCTTTAATAGTCTTTCCAGTGATATAAAGGAGAATATTAATATCCTTCCAGTGACCTCACCTAAACACTGCTAACAGCCAGGAAGGGAGGGACAAGTTTGGAGCTGAAGCCCAGAGATGAATTTCTGAAGTTAATGAAAGGATTTCACCCCTGGGTTTTACTCTTGTTTGCTTTTTAACCTTTTAGCTTCAGCTTCCTCAGCTGCAGGATGGAGAACGTTGACTTGCGTACAAGGCTTGGGTGCAGCTCAGCCAGGAGATGTCAGAGCCAGGGGATGGGGACGTGCACTAGGAGGAGAGGCAAATACCATCTTCTGGAAAGCGTGGGGGAACCGAGCCCTGCCCGGAGCTCTGGCTGGGGAAGCTCTGCAGAGGTGGGAGGGTTGCAGGCGATGCTGAGTGCCGGGTGGAGACCCCCTGCCCAGCTCAGCCCAAGGATGGGGCGATGGTTGGGTAGCACCAGGAGAGGGCTGTACTCTGCTGCTGCTCCTGGGGACGATGCCCAGAGCCGAGCCCCAGCTTTGTGGGCAGCGGAGGGGAGCACCCCGCTGTGCCCTCCATCACCTGGGTGGTGGGTGCAGGATTTATCCATCAACTTGTGCCTCAAGCAGTAGGTAAATGGCACGAGCTACACTGTGCTTTAAGATGCCTCTTGGTAACATCTCGGTGATGGGAGAGGAGAAAGCGGCTGTCAGCGTGTTGTGCCAGATATCCTCATCACTGTTAAATGAGCAGAGAAAATTCACAAATCTGCTGAACAGTGTAATCAGAGCGTTGCTCTTACGAAAGCTAAATTAACAGTGAAAGGAAACTTAAAGGTGACCAGCAAAGGAAGTGAAATCATATCTCAGCTTCTTCCTGATCGCTACAAAAGCCTGGGAAGGAGGATGGTGATTAATCATCTCACTTGTTCTTCACATTAGAAATGCACATTTTGTCCATTATGGGAAAGCTGGAGGATGTGTGAAGCTCTGCCACCACAAAAGAGAAAGGAGAGAAGTTGATAATTTTGGAGGAAAAACCCTGGTTAGGCAGATTGCTAAGCAGGATTGGGTCATCTCGGCAGTTATTAACCCTTCCGTCAAGTTGGAGAGTGAACAACCTGGTTAGAGACACCGATGCTGAGCTGCTGGAGGTGTGGTTATAATGCATGGTCTTTGAGATGTGGTTCCTGCAACAAAATGCAGTGAAGAGCGAATATTGCAAGGTGATAAAATAGCACAAGGGAAAAGCAATGAACAGACCATTTAATTATGATGTAGGATTAAAAAAAAAAAAAAGAACAATTTCTGTCTCAATGTAGCCAGGAAAAAAAAAAAGTTTTTGGAAACACCATAGCTTTATTTTTTTGTACTAAACTTACTGCCTTTGATTGATTTTTTTTTTTTTTAAAGTACCATAAGAAGAGCTCAGAGCTTGGCCCACATTCAGACTATGAAGTTCATGTTTTGTCTTCCAAATCCATTTTTAAAATCTGGTAATAACCCAGATTCATTTCTCACATGTGTTGCTTCTAGTTCCAGCTTTGGAATATGGAAAGAATTGATAAAATCAAGGAAATGCTGGTCTTCAAGCATGACTGGCTTTTAATGTAGCACTCAAAGTGAGGAACCCATATAATTTGCTAGAACAGAATGATGGCTGCTTCCAAAAACAACTGAGCAGCTAGAAGAGTAGATCTGAGATTGATGATATAGATGTAGGTTTCCTTTTCACCTGGGAAAGAACTATAATACTTAAAAAAAACAAAAAATCTGTGCATCTGGACCTGCAGAGAAGTCTGTCCTGTTTGTGAAAACGCCTTTAGGTGGATTTCCAAGAATTTCATATTCTCGTTTTTTATGTTGATGCATATTTCTGTGATGAAACTAAAACCACTCTTTGCGCTTCCAGGATTTGAGGAAACCAGTTCAATCTGTTGTGCCAGACCCTGATCCTGCACATGTTTAAGCTGGAAAGGAATGTTTCTCATTTCAATAGTCCCATTGAGCAACCCATGGCATGCTCACAACGTGCTTCAAACATGGTTATACCACGAGTTCAGGGCTTGTCTGTGTGTTGGTGATTCATGACATGAGTCCTTAGTGCATTTCCACAACAGAACTGTCCCACGACCACATTAGAGGCAAAACCACGTTAAGGATATCCCTCAAGTGATGGGTGAACATCATTCTCCTGTTGACAGCTCTACCACTGTTCCCCATGTTCGGCAGCTTGCTGGTCTGGAGAGGTTCAGTGAAGGGCTCAACCCAAAAAAAAAACAACCCAGAAATGGGACTGGGAAGTTCCTTCTGTTTTCTCCGTCAATAAAACCAGACGGAGTATGTGAATAATGACAATTTAATTAAAAATCCCATTTGAGCTTGCAGTAAGTGGAACCAAAACTCTGTGGATCTGCAGCCCTTGAACATCCCGCTGAGCAGTGGGATCTTTACTACTAATCCTTTATTATCCCAAAGCAAACCAGTAGCAACTCTAGAAACCAGTGACATACACTTTGGTGTGAAAGAGATTTTCCACCTGCTTTGCAGAGATGTAGATCACCGTAAAAACCAACGAGAGAAGCAAGCCTAATGTTGTTCCATTTTTTGAGTCTTGTAAAACCCTTTTCTGAACTCTCTGCTTCGGCGTAACTCCTATTTTGAGAGGAGCTGTGAGCCCTGGGAAGGCGCTGCTGCGTCCCCGCTGGCTAACCGAAGGGGCCGTTGGACGGAGAAGGTACTTTCAGCATCTGAGCAAGGAGTGATGTCCTTCAGGTGTATGTGAGAGACACAACTTGAACAGCCAAGGGACTAACAGCCTGACCTAGAGTTTGTTAAAGTCAGTGGAAATCTTTCCCGTGATTTTAGTAGGCTCTGGATCATGACCAGGGAAAGGAGGGGGAAGGCAGCTGGAAAAGACTGTTTCGAAGGGAAGCCTTTAATTTTCTTTAGATAATCACAAAACTTGTGTTTGTGGGGAGGGTAATGAATATTGAAGATCACTTGAATTGTTGATTTTTTGTGTGTGTGTCTTGGAGACCTTGAGCCTGAGACCTCACCATCATTTTGCATACCTTCTATGCGTTACTGACTTATAGCACACCCTACAGAATGACTAGCTTTGGATATTAACAGCAATGTTCATTTGCCCCATAATTTGTCCTTATTTGGACAATGTTATGCTTCTACCTAGAAACACTCCTGATGAAGACCTTGAGTCCTGAGGAGATTTAAAACCAGAAAGTTTGGAGATCAACCATGGATCACAAGGCTGAGGAGAAAAGAAGGCAGCGCCATAGCTTGACTTTGTTGGAACAAGTAAAGAGAATGAAAGAATCAACAGAGATAATCGATGTTGTGCTAGTTGCAGAAGGTGAGAAATTCCCCTGCCATAAGGTGGTGCTGGCTGCCTTCAGTCCCTATTTCAAAGCCATGTTTACCTGTGGCTTGGCTGAATGCACGCAGAGAGAAGTGGTGCTGTACGACATCTCCGCAGAGAGCGTGTCCGTCATCCTCCACTACATGTACAGCGCGGATTTGCACCTCACTCACCAGAACGTGCAGACCGTGGCGCTCGCTGCGTATTTCATGCAGATGGAAGAAGTTTGCAGGATGTGTCAGAAGTACATGATGGACCATATGGATGCTTCCAACTGTGTGGGCATCTACTACTTTGCAAACCACATTGGGGCAGAAGATTTAGCAGATCGAGCAAGGCAATACTTGTATCAGCATTTTGCTGAGGTGAGCTTGCAGGAGGAAATATTAGAGATTGAATTCCAGCAGCTATGGACTCTCATCAAATCAGACGATCTGAATGTTTCCAGGGAGGAGAGCATCCTGGACCTCGTCATTAGGTGGGTCAAGCACAGCAGGCAGTCACGTGCAGAGCACCTTATTGAGCTCCTGAAGCAAGTGAGGCTGGTCCTTGTCAGCCCTTCCTTTCTCATAGAAGCCCGGAAAAGGAACACAATGATCCTGTGCAACTCCGAATGCAACGATATGTTTGAGGAAGCGTTGAAAACCATCCAGCTATCCACCCAGCCTTCTCTCAGCCTGCGGTACGGCATGGAGACTACTGATCTCTTACTCTGCATCGGCAACAATTCTTGCGGCATTAGGTCACGACATGGGAGCTATGCAGATGCCAGTTTTTGTTACGCTCCCGCGACAAAAAAGACTTACTTCATTTCCTCTCCCAAGTATGGAGAGGGGTTAGGATGTGTTTGCACTGGTGTTGTCACTGAGAATAATGACATTATTGTGGCAGGAGAGGCGAGCGCCGTCAAAATGTCTAGACAAAAGACCAGGAACATCGAGATTTATAGGTGTGTACCTTCTGCCAGAAAATCCCTAATTATTTAAAAATTTTAAATCTAAATAATGTTTTTGAGGACAAAAAAAAAAAAAAAGCCCGTTAGGCAAAGTGCTCTTTACTTGAAAGTTTTCCCAGAGATTTTGATTACTTGAATCAATTAATCACAATGAGTTACATAGATGCAACCAGATCCTGGTGCCTTTTCTCCTGAAAGAAGGAGGATTTACTGTAGTGACACCTCTGTGTACATGAGCTTGATTAGGTCCTGCATCAATGTATGTGGATTTTATATTCTCCCTACTCAAATCTCAACATTTCCCTAGGATGCTCTTCCCTAGGTCATTAGCAGGGGGAAATGAGTCGAGCAAATGACCCGAGCAGTCCAGTAAGAGATAACACTTCCCTGTGGATGGAGATGACAGTGCTTCAGAGAGTAAAGGATAATGATTGATAGCTTGAAACCCTCATTCTGTTTTCACTCGTCTTTTTCCGACACACCCATTTTAAAGAAAACCCGGCATCCCCTGCATTAAAGATAAAATTTAAAAACAGTGACAGCACTTTCAGGTACAGGTGCCTATATTTAAGGAAGCAAATCCCTACTGAGGCAGCAGAGGTGCCCTTGTTTTCAGCAGCGCTGAGCTCTCGCTCTTCCCACTCACTGCCGTGGAAGGTGTGATTGGGCAGCACGGGCAGAAATAAGGGACTTCTTACCTCGATCGGGGTCAAATAGCTTTGAAAGGATGCTTAGGATTCCTCATGCTAAAAATGCTTGATCTTGGGCTCAATTTTGTAACTTCTCAGAAGAAGAAAGCTCCTCTTGTCATTGTCCCATTGAATAATCAAAGCAGGTGAAGGGGGTGACATTTCAAACCAACCTCGGTGCCCCAGGGCATTTACCGCTTCGGATTTTCCTACAGATACCACCAGCGAGGAAACCAGTTTTGGCACAGCCTGTGCAGCACCGAGCTCCGTGAACTCTATGCGCTGGGCACCCTCCGTAACGATCTCTATGTCATAGGAGGGCAGATGAAAGTGAAAAACCAATATCTGGTCACCAACTGCGTGGAGAAGTACTCCATGGAGCAGGGCAGCTGGAGAAGCGCGGCGCCTCTGCCCCTGCCGTTAGCCTGCCACGCCGCCGTGACGGTGAAGAACAAGCTCTACGTGCTGGGGGGCTGGACCCCACAGGTGAGGAAATGTGCCGTTATTTTATTTACTAACCCGCAGAGCTATGCTTGGTTTGTAGGATGTGTATCAGTAACCCGTTACAAACCACAGCTTTGTAGGGTGAAGGCATACCGTACAAACTAGCTACAGCTCTTCAAAAAGTGCCGAATGCTTCGGGAACCGCGTGTCTCCCACACTCCCTGCCGGGTGTGGTGATGGTACGTGGGGCTAGCACAGCCGCGCTGTGAAAACAAACGAGTTGGTCAAGCCCGGAGCTGTCCCGGTGCTCGAGCAGCGCTGAGAGTTCTGCCAGTCCCGACAAACACCAACGACACAGCATGGACAGAGCGCTGGAAACGCACGTGTCCTTCCAGGGCTGAGAGAAATACACCTTCCCTGCCCACGTGGGCTTTGCCATGGAGAGAAGACAAGGGAAAGTCAAGCCAGGACATGAAATGACAGCTTAGGAGGGCGAGGGCTGGACTCCCAGCAGCAAGGCTTTGGCTCAGCGCTGGTCCAGCCTCATTGATGCCAGCGGCATTAAAATCCCCAGCAACTCCAGCCTTAGTAACTGGGGACTTTTAAAATGGAAGAAGGTGTTTGGTGAGGCTGGGAGGAAAGTTTTAGAACCCTGAGACAGAGAGAAGGGCCACGGGATGTGATGTTTTCTATACAGAACGAGCACAGTGTGTGCTCCGAGGTGAACGTTGCCACAGAACGAGGTAGGATGTGGATTTGCAGAAGGTCAGATGGTGCCTGGTCTTAAGTCTATGCTTACTCTGTGCTGAAAATAAATAAATAAAAAAAACAGCTCCACCCCTCTTTTGGTGAACAAATCAGTTGTTTCACGAACAAAGAGCATGCCCCTGGGCACCTACAGGGGGTAACCAAGGAGCTAGACGTTTACTTTCTAGTTTGCCTCCTGCTGTCTTGTCCGTTACATCGGTGCTGGAAAGGTCTTTTGGGAAAGAAAACCACAAGCCAAGCAAGAGCACGTGTAACAACATCACAAGGAAGCAGAGTAGTTTTCTTCTGCTCGCTCCGTCTCCGTGAAACCTTCCATCCCACAATATTTCAGGATCCTCCCCCCACAGCCTGCTGCTTATACTCAAGGCTGTGGTACCCAGAAACATACTCTGAGTTCCCGGTGTCACACCAGACAGGCAAAGGAAGGGAAAGAAGACTGCAAAGAACAAGAGGAGTAGGAGTGAGCATAAAGAGCACTATGGCAGCAAAGAAATAGCGGGGGGTTAGGAACTTATGGTGAAAACGATTGAAAGAGAAGTTACCGCAGTCGAACAACATTACTCTGACTCAATAAATATGAAAATGAACTGAGAATAGGTTATGTACGTATACAGGCCTGGGAAAGACGGGCGAGTGCCTCACTGAGACTCACGGTATGGTCTGAGTAACGGTGGGAATAAACTTCACAGGAAGAAAAAATGTCAGATATACTGGTTTTCCCTCTATTGTTATTAGGACCTTACAGTGGCCTGGTTGGAGAGGTATGTTCTGCCAGAGCCAGGCCCATGGGTGTCCTGTTCTCACCCAAATCCTCAGCTTTACTGCTGCAGAGTACAGCTGCCCCCTTATCCACTCGCCTTCCCCAGCCTGCTCCCGGCCACGAGTCTGGGGCTCTTAAACCCTCCTGAGTACGAACCGCGTCGCAGCCGTAATTGATGTGTTTATGTTATTTATCTGCTCAGCTGTCTGCTGTGATTAATAGCGTGCAGGCGTGTGCAGAGGGCTCCAAACATTGTGTTATTGTACGGCTGTCATATTTCATACAGATGGATCTCCCCGACGAAGAGCCGGATCGATTAAGTAACAGAACGTTTCGGTACGACCCGGGCCAAGACAAATGGACCCAAGGTGCGCCAATGAAGTACTCCAAATACCGCTTCAGCACAGCCGTAGTCAACGGCGAGATTTATGTCTTGGGTAAGAGGAAACAGATTTTTAACAGATAACACCATGACTTTTCCTTCTTCCCAGCAATTTGCCTCTGCAAAGTGAAATATCTCACCCTTTGCTACGTACCGGTGGACAAAGTATGTTGGACTGAATGGGTGGTGTTCTTCTAGAGTTATTTTTTCCCCACAGCATTTCTTCCTTCCTTAATTTACTAGATTATGTTAATGTTTAGTGCTCTGGTTTAACGTAACATACTTTGCTTTTTAAACCACTTTTCTTCAGACTATCAGGTCTGCGCTATAAATAATAATTAATTCTAAAAGACGGGTAGAGACGCCTTGTTAACACTATTTCACAGGTGAGCAGTGAACTAAGGAACACACCCAGAGTCATGAAGGAATGGCATCGGGGAAAAAGATAATTTGTGTCTCCCAGTCAAAACCAACATTATTTGTGGATTCTGATAAAATTCCATGAATCGTTCTCTTCCGCCCACCTCAACGCAGTGCATTTTTGGGAAAATCTAAATCTTTCATTTTGTCATTTTTTAATTGAATCTTTTCTATTTTTTTTGTTTCAAAACCGTATTTTGACCAAAAGTTTAAGACTTGTGTGAAAGAGCTGAGTAATCTCCTACTCCAAAATCTTGTGTCCCAAAATGACCCCCATCCGAGTCCCCAGTTCTGCAGTTCACCCATAACGTGACTCTCTTCCCAAAGACCATCCTGGACCCAACCCAACCTCTGCACATCACCTGTTTCTGAACACTAGCAAGCACCTCAGAGGGGGGCAAGGAAGGGAATTTTCTGAAGAGAAAAAGATGATGTAAGACAAGGAAAGGTGGATGGAGAAGAAAGGCATTGGGGACATTGGGAACAATAGGGGAAACAAGTTGAATGGGCGTCTTCGAAGGAGAATAGGAGCCAGAAATGTGACCAAATGAAGCAGAGAATTATAGATACATGTGTAACTGGAAAGTACTTGAAGAACTGGTGAAAAACTGTCCTATAGTCAATGAATCCCCAGGTGGGCTGTGGGTTATCCATGCTGTTCCACACTCCTGGGGTCCCGTGGGCAGCATCAGACATGGGGATGGTGACATCAGCACCTCAGGACCTTTCAGTCCCTTCTGCTTCAGGCTGCTCCTCACAAGCTCGTTGAAGTGAACCCAATGGATGGGGTCTGATCAACTTCACACACCTCCTGCGTAAGGGGGTCTGGTGCTGTCCTGTACCGTGAATGAAGGAGAGTGTGGTCCTGGCACGTCGTACAGAGGCTGCACCTGAGAAAGGTGCCTGGGAACCCGAAGTGGAAATGGCTTTAGCAGTCCGTTTGTCTTCTTTTCGAGAAACTTCTTGCTCTCAAGCGGTTTGAGACAGGCACACAGTCACAACCAGGAGAAAGGGCGAAAGAAGCCCGACTGGAAAAGAGAGTTTTGCCAAGAGAAAATCATTTCATATTGCCGAAGGTTAGCGATAGGGAACGCCAGTGTGCTGCTGACAGCCTGCTTCCCAGAAATAAAAACATGAAATAAAGAAATATATAGCTCTAGCTGAACACATGAAGTAGAGTTGCAGAGGGATGAGACTTCTTTCAAGCATCTCTTGAAAACAAAATTCTTAACTGCAGGAAGTTTGTCAGCTCTTTGAGGCAGGACGTCTGGCTGCCTGTATGGTCTATCCAGGTGTCAGCACCTTCAGGTATTGGTGGGACTCTGGAGCATAAATGAAAAATCACTGCACTGGAAGTTGGTCCTCTCGGATATCTCTGCTGTGTGGATGCAATTTCTATCACAGATGTGAAGCAAAAGGCATAGATGGAGCGCTAGCTTTGAATAAGGTGCAGTAGCAGACTCTTGGATACACGAGTCTAATTTTCGCTCTCGTCCATGTAGGTGTAAATCTCTAGTAAGCAGTTTGCTGACCTCAGCTGTGTCGTGTCAGACCCATTTTGTTCTAACCCCGACCAGAATCTGATGCTTAGCCTTTGAAGTGTTAATTTCTGAAAAGTCCTTTTGGCACAGAACAAAGAGTACATAGTCCCTGTCCAAAAACTCTTCCCAGCCTAATTGCCAGCTCCAGCGTGTAAAACCCTAATGACTTCGATGGAATTATTCTAGAGCCACACACTGATGGAAGGAAAATGAGAAACAGATTTGAGTTTTTGGTCTGAGTAATAGCATTGTTCAGGAACCTGTCCCACGTGTCTTAATCAGCGATCCTGCAATATAATTGTTTGTTGTGTAATGTTCCTGGAGAATCTCCTGCTATTATACGGTGTACATAATCCCCGTAAGCAAATGAACAGCATTTCCTAAGGCTCAAAATCCTTTCTCCTATTCATCGCATTTGACTGGTCTTAGCTCTTTCTCTCTCCATATTTTCCCAGGAACATAACTATATTCGGTGGGAAGCCCAAGAAAGAGCAGCATTGTGTTCTTAATGACAGTGGCAATTGAGACACTTTTGGAAGCAAACCAGATGGGAGGGCTCTATTTGAGGTCATGCATTTTAATCCCTTGCTTAAAAAAATATCCTTTCCAGCTAAGTCTCTGAAAACTCATTACAGCCAATGGACAAATTAGGAAAATTTATCCAAACGAATCTATTTGAATGCCATATTCATCAGCTTGTGTTAAAACACATTCAGTAGAACTAACGTCTCTGAAATACAGGTCACTGGTAAAAAAATGTTGTATCACCATGACAGCTTTAACCATGTGTTGCTTTTATGTGATTTAATTCCTGCTTTATAGATAAGAACATCTAGAAGGTCTTAAATGAGAAATCCCGTTAGGGAAGATTTAGGAATCAAAGAATTTTTGTTACCTTCCTTAGCCTGGCATCTCACCTCTTACAACTTGCTTTTTTTTTCCCCCTGAGTTCTTGCTGAGAGCTTCTTTTAAAAGTTTTAAGCAGTTAAACGAGGTTCAGTTAAATACTGAATGTCTTGATCATAAAATCCTTATTTGAATATGTACTTTGGGGTCTCTCTGGAAAGGAAAGCGTGTGTAGGAGGGGCTGGGAGGAGACATTTTAGCTTTCACGCTTGAGTATTAACTGTGCATTTGAATAACACCTTCTTCTAAAATAAACACCTCTATTTATAAATACGCTTTGGACTTCTGACAAGTGGCAGCTTATGGGCCTGATGCTGCTCTGTTGTACCTGAGTGCCTGCGTGCAGAGAGGAGCAAAAAAGGCAAAAATTTGATAGATGAGGTAGAAATGCTCCCTACTCGCTTAAGGATTATCGAAGGAAATGAGAACAAGGCATCGCAGGAGAAAAGAAGGAGCTGGAACCGAAGCGTTGCCCATGTTTAGGAATAAATAATCTGTTTTTTCAACCCTGCTTCTAATCAATCTTCTGCCCTCGTGTCTTCTGCAAGCTGCATTAGCTCATCTGCAGTGCTCGGCGTTGGTAAAGGATGGCAGCGCTTCTCGGTTTCAGCTCTGGAAGCGCCTGCCAGGGCTCGCTTTATTGCTCCCTTCGCTCTCCGGGAAATCAGCTGTGCAGAGGGCGAGGGAGCAGCCTGAGTGCTGAGACTCCCAGCTCGAGTGCTGTTAGAGAGCAACGGAGGGAAACGTTACAGAAGAGATTAGTGCTATTAAATCCACTGTGCACTCCAGAGATCAATTTAATAGTGAATTATTTTGCAGGAGGCAAAGCTTGGATTTCACTTGCTCATTGGAGAATTACTCCTCTTTTTTTCATCCATTTCCCACCTTCCTTTGATAAAAATTCAGATATACACTTGTAAGAATGCGTGTTGCTCAGTATTGTGATCTAAGGACTCAATGATATGATAAAGAACCACAGTGTCAGTGCCCCGAGGGTACTAACGGGTCTCCATCATCCTGACCAGCATCACCTGTGGTCTCCACCCACTCCCTTTGCCCAGAGGTCCAGGAGCATCATATAAAAACAGGCCTAAGGGGGGGTTAGCCCCTTCTGGTTAACTTCTGTGTGACCACTGCTGGTAGGATCCTCTGCAGCAATCCTGGTTCTCTGGACCTGTGCCCTGACGGTGAGCTTCTTACCTGGGTCACCTTCCCTTTGGGCTCAGCTCTGTTCTTGGGGTTCCCTGGCTGGGAGACTGGAGCTCACGGCTAATTCCAGCTGTCTGTTAGTGGGGAAATGAAATGAAACGGTGTGGAGCCTGGTATCTGCCCATCACCCTGTCCCTCTTGATGGGGTACGTCACCTCTTTGCAGCCCTGTCTGGACCACCAGCTACTTTGCAGGTACGGTTTTGGTCAGCCATCCTGTCTGTGCAATGAGCAGTCTAGGCTCAGATCTGGGGGAAAAAAAAAGTCTGTGCTGGCCTGAGCTGCCTGGCCAACCTGACTGTGTAAGAGCTTGGGAGTGCGATCGCTCTGCCCCAGAGCCTGCTCTTACAGGTGTCGGTGGCATGCTGTGTGTGGGTAGGAACGTCCCCGGCTCTTGCAGCTCAGCTACGCGTCAGTCTCACCCCTGTAGATATATCCAGGGGACTTATCGCCTTTGTACCTGCGGAGCCAGCAGCTCTTTCCCCCCTCCAGTGCTGTTCTGCTGTTAGAACTGATGTGACTCAAGTGGCATTTGGTTTTCTCAGACGAGCGTGGGGCAGGTGCCCTCAGCCGGAGCAGGGTGCTCTGCCTCCAGCCAGCATGTGGGTACAGCCCAGGGACACAGCCGTCCCCCACTAAAAGGCTGGAGATGTGCTAATCCATCCACCTCCCCTGCTCTGCCTTCTCCCGTCAAAGGCTTGTCTCCTCTGTCCTGATTTCTTGATAAAGATCGTGTATTTTATTTATATATTTATTTTACTAATGGAGCTTCATGTTCAATTTAACGTCCATTAGAAGCACTGCTCACAGAGTTCCCTGGGAAGTGTGTTTGATTGCAGAACCATCCGAGCGTGATCTGGAAAGCTCTCAAGCATTAATGGCTTTGGGAACACAAAGGTGGCTTCTCTGCCTTTTTTTTTTTTTTAGTCCTTCATTGGCATCTGAAGCATCTCCTCGGGAAAGCACATAATGTAAAACGCCTCCTGTGTTGAAAGGGTGTATTTGCAAGGGGAGGGGGGGAAAGATTGACTCCTGGGATTAAATCCTCTTGTGTGATGAATGTGAAAATGACAGAAATGTTCAAAACTCCCCGTGAGAAATCCATCTCCCCCTGCGCAAAGGATGGATAATTGGGCTTTATGCCGAGAACAAAGCCGGGTGGTGGTGAATTCACCCGCCCTGCTCCTGATGAGACAGGTGAGTGTGGCTTAGTGAAGGACCCTCCCCAGCACCAGTTCCAGCCCGGGGGTGGGAATAGCAATCGCTGCCCTTTGCACAGCTGTGCTGGGAGGCTGCAGCCGCAGCGCGGGTGTGTCGATGGCAATGTCTATGGTGCTGGGCGGTGGAAGGTACAATGACAAGTGCAGATCCGTGTGCTGCTGGCACACAAGAGTGTCCCCCAGGTGATGTACAGCCTTCTGCCCTCTTCACCGCGCTCTCCCCCAGCCCCTGCAAGGCTACCTGTCTTTTGTAGAGGCTCCCGCATGAGCAGAGCACGGACGCAGTTGCTCTGCTCGGAGGACATGAAGTGCAAACCCCCTCCTGGTCTGTGCTGTGACTGTGTGTCTCCACGTGCACTCCTGGTGGTTTCATCGATCTGAACGAGGAGGGCAGTGGGACGGGATGCTCTGGAGTCACCAGTGACGGAGCACAGAGCAGCCTGCATTGCCTGACACAGCAGGTTTCTTTTTCCTGGGGGTTTGAATTCTTGAGTGGGGTACACATCGCGGATGGTGGATAGCCTGGCGAGATGCCTCTGCTCGGTTCCAGATGTGATTTGAGTTTGAGAACCCTTTTTGCTGGTTTGTGTATTTGGCTCTTTGGGAGGAGGGCTGAGACATCAGTTTCCACAGAGGAAACCAAGTGTTGTCCCCCAGGAGCATTGCTCAGCTACTGCGTCTGGGAGAGTCCAATATCCTCAGATCCCTTTGGTAGCAATATTTCGGCGTTAGCATTGCTTTAGAAGAGGAGATTGAAATTCTTGACTTCCTGTTTTTCAGAATACTGTTTTTCTAAGCTTGGAAATTCAACTTTCCTGCTGATTTTTCCTTCCTGCTTTCTATTTGCTGAGAAGTTAGCTTTGCCCTTGTTGTAGATTGAACATGAAATTGGATTTACCTGAGATGGCTGTGGAGGGCGTAAATGAAATGGAGATATTTGTACCTTCAGGACTGTCTCTGGTAACGACAGGATTAAAGGACATTAAATTTAAGTTGCTTTAACTATCCTATAAAAGTTTCATAAATGCTTGAGAATATGCGGTAGCTCTTAAGCTTTTGAAAAGATGCTCCAATAGGTCACAAAAGAGTACTTTTCTAATAACTCTACAGAAAAACTGTTTGGAGGTGGATTCCCTGTGTTGGCAGCTGAATGTCTTCATTAGCTGGTAATGGTTGTGGGTTGTTGTGAAAAGTCACTGCCTGGGCTGTGTCAGCTTGGATCTGATTATTCCTGTTCCTTCTGAAGTTACCGTGCCCTACAGTTACTCCATTTAGAAAATGACAATAAAAGTGCCCTAAGAAATAAACAGCAATTACACCAGTTCTGGTGCATTTTGTTCCCTGCCCTCCTTCAAATATTGAGGCAATCGGCTAAGCTATTGCTGTTCGGCTCTGACACGCCGCGCGCGTTCCCTAGCTGGTACCATCCATCCCTCTGGTGGAACAAGATGCTCTTTCATCACTCACACAAAGACTTTTCCTTTAGAGAGGGCACATTCTTCACTGGTGTACAGCAACACCTGGGCTCAGTTTAAAAAAAACCTAACTTCATAACCAGCAGCGGTCAGTCCTTGGCTTTTTTTTTTTAACAGATCATGTCGGTCATATTTTTATTTCCCAGTTCAAAGTGGCCTGAGTACCACTCCTCTACACTACGCTGTTCTCTGTAGGCTGCACACGCTCTGGTAGCAAATTGTGTTGCGTGCTGCACCCTGTGAAGGGTGATGTAGATCAGAAGGACTATGTGATAAGTTATCAATTAAATAGGTATATCAGCTAAAAAATGTGATTAGCCCTTAAAACCTTCCTTGATAAATTTAGAGGAGCAGTGTCCTGTCCTTCAAGTGTCACCTCTCTTCTCAACCATTAGGGAGCAGTGGAGAATACCCCAGGGGACAATGCTCCTGGCACAAAAACCAACGCAATAAGTAAATGTTTGAGTTCTGAAACTTACTCCCATTTCCCAATAATCCTAAGGAATAGCTCGGTGAGACTCCATCGTGAGAAAGGCTCAGCACCAATGCATACACCTCCCTCTTTGGCGTGGAAACGGTTCCAGGACCACAATGACCCCCTGCCTCAGTGCTCTCAGGTGCATCAAGCTGCAGAGGAGGAGCCCAGCAGAGCAAACGCCGCTGCGCTGGGGGTGTTCAGCTAGGGATGGAAGCATTTGGATGCTGGCTTTGCTCAAGCACACACTCAGGGGAGCCTCGTACAAACCGCTGGGAGCTTGCTGGTGGGTGTTGGGGCAAGTACAGGTTTGCTGTGCAAAAGGAATTGAAAAGTGAACCCCGGGGGAGGTTTTCAAATTCAAATATTGAACTGAGTTGAATGCTGACAAGTTCAGCTGGAGGAAAGCGTTCAGCTGATGATAATGGACATGGAATTTGGTTCTAATCTTGCTGCTCTGATACAGGCATAACCGATCTTGTCTTTACCTGACTCTAAAATACAGCTCAGGAACAAGGGGGTAGCGTATCTGAAGCATTACAATCCTTCACTGCCTCTTGCAAATACCTTTGGAGGATGCACAAATGCTTGAAAAAGTCACACAGCTCATATGAAGAGGTAGATGGAAACCCATAGCAAGTAAAACCTCGGGCACCAGGGGCTCATTTCTCTGGCAGACTAGCTTAACAGCACTAGGGGCAACAGCTTCCGACAGCAGCCTCACCAGCCTTGCACAGGTTACACTCGCGGTCCTTTCCCTGGGCATGTGCCGGGGCATAATTACGTGCTTACACCGCATTTTGGATTCGCATAATTGAGCATCCCTACCCGTGTATCTGGAAGGCTGTAGCCTTCGTATGGAAAGTGCTTGCATATTGCAGTCATTTGATATTTAAAAGTGGCCACACACACACACGCATGCACAAAAGAACCGCTTCAGCATGCCATCAGCGCTCATCACGGCGTATTGTGTCCATCGGCACAGATGGAGAACCTGCGGGGGTACGGCAGCATATTAATTCTCGAGAACCAAAGGCTGTGAATTCCAGCTCTGGATTTGATTACTGGGAAGGATTTGGAAAGGCAGTGTTTGCGCTGATGTCAGTGTACGGTGTTTCCAGCGTGCACCAAGATCTTGGGGATGTTGCAGAATGTCCCAGCAAATTAAAACTCTTCCCATCCTGCACATTGACCTCGAGCGTCCCAATCACCCCGTCAGCAGGAGGGCTTGTCACAAACAGCTCCCCTGGCACTCCTGCGTATTGGATGGGTNAAAGGCAGTGTTTGCGCTGATGTCAGTGTACGGTGTTTCCAGCGTGCACCAAGATCTTGGGGATGTTGCAGAATGTCCCAGCAAATTAAAACTCTTCCCATCCTGCACATTGACCTCGAGCGTCCCAATCACCCCGTCAGCAGGAGGGCTTGTCACAAACAGCTCCCCTGGCACTCCTGCGTATTGGATGGGTTTGTTTCTGGAAGTTGATTTCCCTTAAGAAGTGGGTGTTATTTTTTTCCTTTTATTGGAAAAGACACCAAAAACCCAACTGGTTGTCAGTTAACAGGGGTGAGGGTCAAATCCACTGACGGTAACTGGAAAATATTTTTTGACCAATTGCAACTTGATGACAAAGCGATTTGTCCAGCACACAGCACAGGTAATTATGGTAATTTCTATAATATAGGCAGAAAACAAGACAAAATACCTTTGCATTTTGGAGACATGCTGCTTGTCCTTCCTTTGATACGAGATTTCAGAAAGGATCTTGCTTCAGAGCCTGTAGATAATGTGCAGTAGCTTCTGCTTCGAGTTCACTTTCTAACAAACCTCTGGAGCTGCAAAAGGGAAAAGAAAAGGAGGGAGATGAGGACATGTAAACAAAAAATTGTGCTGTCAGCAAGGTGATTTTCAGCAGAACCTGGGACTGCTGCATCTGACCTACATATCTTTTGCAGGAGGAATTGGGTGCCTTGGTCCTGACAGGGGACAGACGCGGAAATGTCTTGACGCCGTGGAGATCTATAACCCTGATGGAGACTTCTGGAGGGATGGACCCCCTATGCCTTCTCCCCTCCTCTCCTTACGAACAAACTCCACCAGCGCAGGCTCCGTGGAGGGGAAGCTGTACGTCTGCGGGGGATTTCATGGAGCAGGTACTGAAATCAATCTGACGTTATTTACACAGTTGAAATCGGTTTAACTGTCCACGACTGACCGAGCAGCCCTGTGCGGTGGCACCGGCACGCCCTGGAACCGTGGGGCTCTTTCTGCCCTTTGGACTGCCGGCTCCTAATGTCAATATGAATTGGGTTCTGTTTGGCCTCTGCTTTTTTCTTAACAAGAGATGAAAAATTAAGGATGTTTCTGCACCAAACCTATCCAAATCTACACCCAGGGCTACTGAGGTCAGGACCTTAGTGTGTTATGGACATCAAAGAACTTGGATGTATTTGTTGGGGGTTAAGGCACCGTCCTTCTGGCCTCAGCCAAGCTGTCTGGCTCTGCCTAGTTACCTCTGTGCTTTCCATAATCAGTGGTGAACAAGCTTGTGTATTTATTTAATGAGGTACAGAGGGACTAAAATTCCAGACCTGGTGATTTCAAATAACTCCAGCCCTGTGGCCACCTTTCTCTTTTTAAATCGTCTTTCTCCCAGCTGTGCTTGGCTCTATCTAAATCTCCAGCACCGATAATCCTTATTTTTTCATTAGAAATGCAAAGAGTCTCTCAAAACACGCACACTTAAACTCTCCTGCTCCATAGCAGCTGCTCCCCCAGTTTCCCTTCTAGGAGGACGCGGTGATACCAAACCGTTATCTGCTGCTAATCAATGTCATGCCGGGCTCACTGATGCCCAGGAATGGTCCCGTGGTGTTGCTGGGTGACATCTTCACATTGCACAAACTCCAGTTGCAGTAACTTGTATAACAAGCTCTAGGTGTAAAGCTGCCGTTATTTTAGAACAATGATTTTCATCAGCTGGTTCCCAACTCACCTTCCCCTCCCTTCATTTGCTGCTGCTTCCCAAAAACAATGGCATGGCAGCTCCCTAACAGGCGTGTTCACGTGTCACCTCCGGTGGAAGCTCAGAGCAGTTCTGGTTATGACACGTTGCTGCGTTTCCGTAGCAAGCGCCGTGCCATCATGTTGGTCCTTTTCTCGGCAGGTTTAGGAAAAAGCCTGGAGTTAGTGGGTGCTGATCGTTGCACTGGCAAATGGAGCGGTTTCCTTCCAGATGACTAACAGATTAGTATGAGATTTTCCGAATAAAGTAGCTTCAGAGCCATAAAAGCTCTCTCTGCACAGTACCACCTCGTTCTGTCGCTGAGTCACGTACAAAGAGTGGGGGCCCCGGGGGTTTCGGGCTGGCCACCTTTTGTGTGTTGGTGCAACACCAGCTCAACGGGTCCTGGTTCCCGGCTGTACCGTTGCAATGTGTGTAATTGCGTATAGACCTCCCCCGCACCGAAAGTGTGACTTGGATATTGGAAAGGAAGTCAGAAGATGTTGGGTTTGCGGTCACCTGTGCAGCCTGGATTCTGACCCCTCTGTGTGCGTTTTGTGTGCCAGCAAAGAAACAGGCTGTGAGTGTGGTGTTGGGGGCATGATGCCCATTAGCCAGGGAGCAAAATAGCATTGTCGAGTGTAAATCGGATGTATCCAAACGTTTGAGGAGTTGGGAGGAAGCTGTGCCTTAAAGACAGGCTTCCTGATGAGTCTTTTAAGTTATTAAAGGAAAAAGGCTGTCTAAATCTTCATCGCAGTGACAACCTCTAGGTGCCATCATTGAGAAAGAGGTGGGTGGGGTCCATGTGCTGAACCCCAAGAGGTTCTCTCGCTGGCCTCTCTCCCTGGCCCCAGCTTCTATCCGTTCTCTTGCCTGATCTGCTCTTTGGGGTGAAGGGTGGAGCGAGAGAGGGTTGTTACTGTCCCACGGGAGCTGCGGGAGCAAGGCTTGACTCTGCTCTTCCACCGAGCTCTGCTCTGAGCTCAGCGGCTCAGGATATCCACCGACCAGCACGTGCTGCTGCTGCTGCTTTGGTAGCAGATCGGGTTATTTTAGAACGTGCTCGTTTGGTTTTAGTCTTTTGGGTTTCTTGGCGTGTCACTTTGGTTTTTGTGAGGGATGCAACCAAGAGAGGATATTCCAATTTTACACAACGTTGTAATTTAGTTTCAACCAAGTGGAGTTTTTGGAACGAGCTGGAGGCACAGCTGTAGTCTCTGGGTTTTCCGCCTGCTGAACGCTAAAGGGCTGCTTTGAACATTCAAGAATGAGTGCCTCGCAAAAAAAAGAAAATAAGCCAAAAGCACTGCTGCAATGGAAAGTCTTAGCCAACGTAGATAAGCGACTACAACCAACCCTCGATATGCCATAGATCTGTCCCCAGCTCCCCAGCCTCAACTTGTCTTTGCATTTGCTTAAACCCACTCTTCATCCAGCGGTGTGAAAGCTGGCCCACTAAGGTCATCGCTGCATCTTAATTTTACTTACATATGCCATGCTCTGTCTGCCTTTCTGCATGAGCATTGACCTAAGTGGATGATTGGAGACCAGAGATGCTGCACACACACACACACAAAGCTGAGAAGCAGCTGTCAGCTGCTCAAAGGGCCTTCCATGGGGGTGGAAGGATGAGTGCTGGGTGGGCTTTAAAGTCCTTTCCAACCCAAACTGTTCTGGGATAAGTGTTTAAAGTGGCTGGTTTTGCCCATTGTTGCACGCAGGGACCACGCTAGCTGTGGTGTGGCTCCTTACAAGGACTCGATGCCCAGCAGCCAGCCAGCTCCCTGATAATTGCTAAAATATTCCCACATCGACTGCTGTAACTATGGATTTCAAACCAGCCTTTGCAGCCTGTGTGCAGTGTTCCCGTTGGCATGTTTTCTTTCCTTTGCCTTTACGTAGAACTGAAACCTGCCACCTCCGTGGGCTGACAGCTATTAGCACGAGCCCGCGCGCGGCGGCAGCCTCATTAGTGCCGGAGGAGGTGGGGAGCAGCTCCTCAGGTATGCAGCATCGCTGATAAAACGCCTGCCAGACTGGGTTCCCTTGCTTTGTGATTGCTTCTGAGCATTATAAATATTTTTTTCTGATGAAAATAATGAATGCAAGGGTGTGTGTCTGTTTGCCAGGATTGTGTCGTCTGCTGTCGCTGTCAGCTTGCAGAGGCACGTGTTTGGTGACTTTGCATTGTTGCTGCACAAATACAACCCTCGTAGCCTCTTTCTGGGGGTTGTAGCTTTAGCTTGAGATTATAGATATTGGTCCAACTGCATGTCTCTCAGATTTGAATTAATAAATTCAAATCCAGAGGGGTTTTTTTTAAATTTTATTTTTCAAATGCCATCTTTCCTGTGTACCNGCTGCGTTTCCGTAGCAAGCGCCGTGCCATCATGTTGGTCCTTTTCTCGGCAGGTTTAGGAAAAAGCCTGGAGTTAGTGGGTGCTGATCGTTGCACTGGCAAATGGAGCGGTTTCCTTCCAGATGACTAACAGATTAGTATGAGATTTTCCGAATAAAGTAGCTTCAGAGCCATAAAAGCTCTCTCTGCACAATACCACCTTGTTCTGTTGCTGAGTCACGTACAAAGAGTGGGGGCCCCGGGGGTTTCGGGCTGGCCAGCTTTTGTGTGTTGGTGCAACACCAGCTCAGCGGGTCCTGGTTCCCGGCCGTACCGTTGCAACGTGTGTAATTGCGTATAGACCTCCCCTGCGCTGAAAGTGTGACTTGGATATTGGAAAGGAAGTCAGAAGATGTTGGGTTTGCGGTTACCTGTGCAGCCTGGATTCTGACCCCTCTGTGTGTGTTTTGTGTGCCAGCAAAGAAACAGGCTGTGAGTGTGGTGTCGGGGGCACGATGCCCATTAGCCAGGGAGCAAAATAGCATTGTCGAGTGTAAATCGGATGTATCTAAACGTTTGAGGAGTTGGGAGGAAGCTGTGCCTTAAAGACAGGCTTCCTGATGAGTCTTTTAAGTTATTAAAGGAAAAAGGCTGTCTAAATCTTCATCACAGTGACAACCTCTAGCTGCCATCATTGAGAGAAAGGTGGGTGGGGTCCGTGTGCTGAACCCCAAGAGGTTCTCTCGCTGGCCTCTCTCCCTGGCCCCAGCTTCTATCCGTTCTCTTGCCTGATCTGCTCTTTGGGGTGAAGGGTGGAGCGAGAGAGGGTTGTTACTGTCCCACGGGAGCTGCGGGAGCAAGGCTTGACTCTGCTCTTCCACTGTCACAGCAGCTCAGGATATCAGCACGTGATGCTGCTGCTTTGGTAGCAGATGGGGTTATTTTAGAACGTGCTTGTTTGGTTTTAGTCTTTTGGGTTTCTTGGCATGTCACTTTGGTTTTTGTGAGGGATGCAACCAAGAGAGGATATTCCAATTTTACAAAACGTTGTAATTTAGTTTCAACCAAGTGGAGTTTTTGGAACGAGCTGGAGGCACAGCTGTAGTCTCTGGGTTTTCCGCCTGCCGAACGCTAAAGGGCTGCTTTGAACATTCAAGAATGAGTGCCTCGAAAAAAAAAGAAAATAAGCCAAAAGCACTGCTGCAATGGAAAGTCTTAGCCAACGTAGATAAGCGACTACAACCAACCCTCGATATGCCATAGATCTGTCCCCAGCTCCCCAGCCTCAACTTGTCTTTGCATTTGCTTAAACCCACTCTTCATCCAGCGGTGTGAAAGCTGGCCCACTAAGGTCATCGCTGCATCTTAATTTTACTTACACGTGCCACGCTCTGTCTGCCTTTCTGCATGAGCATTGACCTAAGTGGATGATTGGAGACCAGAGATGCTGCAAACACACACACACAAAGCTGAGAAGCAGCTGTCAGCTGCTCAAAGGGCCTTCCATGGGGGTGGAAGGATGAGTGCTGGGTGGGCTTTAAAGTCCTTTCCAACCCAAACCGTTCTGGGATAAGTGTTTAAAGTGGCTGGTTTTGCCCATTGTTGCACGCAGGGACCACGCTAGCTGTGGTGTGGCTCCTTACAAGGACTCGATGCCCAGCAGCCAGCCAGCTCCCTGATAATTGCTAAAATATTCCCACATCGACTGCTGTAACTATGGATTTCAAACCAGCCTTTGCAGCCTGTGTGCAGTGTTCCCGTTGGCATGTTTTCTTTCCTTTGCCTTTACGTAGAACTGAAACCTGCCACCTCCGTGGGCTGACAGCTATTAGCACGAGCCCGCGCGCGGCGGCAGCCTCATTAGTGCCGGAGGAGGTGGGGAGCAGCTCCTCAGGTATGCAGCATCGCTGATAAAACGCCTGCCAGACTGGGTTCCCTTGCTTTGTGATTGCTTCTGAGCAGTATAAATATTTTTTTTCTGATGAAAATAATGAATGCAAGGGTGTGTGCCCGTTTGCCGGGATTGTGTCGTCTGCTGTCGCTGTCATCTTGCAGAGGCACGTGTTTGGTGACTTTGCATTGTTGCTGCACAAATACAGCCCCCGTAGCCTCTTTCTGGGGGTTGTAGCGTTAGCTTGAGATTATAGATGTTGGTCCAGCTGCATGTCTCTCAGAGTTGAATTAATAAATTCAAATCCAGAGGGTTTTTTTTAAATTTTATTTTTCAAATGCCATCTTTCCTGTGTACCCATGTGATGTCAGCTGATGTGCAATGTAAAGGAACAACCACCTCGATGCATATTATAAACACGTCTGATATCACTTAAAAGTTCTGATGATTTCATCAGCTAACAGCACACTGGATGTGAAACTGTCTACACCCCAACTGGCACTTTTGCCGTCTCCAATGGGGTTGAGAGCAGAGAAGGTGGATGTACCGCTTCCCTTCTGTATACGCTGAGAAATTCCTTAATGTGTTTGGCATCACATGTGGGACCAGAGCTGCTCAACCCAGTTCTGTTATTTACTGATACTAAGTCAAAATTAATTTTTTACTCAAGTGGTGTTACAGTCAGAGGAAGGGAAGAAATATCTATGAACTTGGACTGCAAGAGTCTCAGTTTTGTGTTTGCAGCTGTTAGCCAAGATGGGTGATAGTGACACTGAGTCCTGAGCTGTGTAATTCCAATTCTACAAAAAAAATAAGATAGGTACTTACCCTAGATTCATTTTCTGACCTCTTCTTCCCCATTTACATAAACTGCAATCCGTACATCGGAATAGAAGCAGCGCTGCTTGCGGCAGTGCAGAACCGTGTAGTAATTACTGCATTCCAGCTGAGCTAATGAGTTTGTATCTCCACGCCATCCTCTCCTGACAGTGGACTAGCTTAATAGTTATTTATTTTGACTAATCTCCCATAAAGGCTGCTCCCCCTAGTCTCCTCCATTATGTGATTTAGATGGAGAATCATTCTAGTGCTTGTTTTTTATTATAGTGGTTATGGAACATTACTGGAATCAAATTAAATTCAGATATATTAAGAAGTCTGGCACAGTAAATACTGCACTTGTGAAGTTTGGGGGTTGAGGGATTGGAACAAAACCTACTTCTCCAGCACCTTCCCATGTTCCCATCTAAATAAAGCAGAGGGGCAAACCCTGGGCTGCCTATCTGCTGCACTGCGCGTTTCCCTCTGCTAGAATTTACCGGGCGGCGATGAATAATTAAAGTTCTCCTGCCCACAGTTGTTACCGTTTGAATAAATATTCCCACGAATGATTTGGGGTCCCTGCGCTTCCCCCAGCACAGAACTTGGCTTGAGGTCACCCGCTGCCCCGCAGGCGCTGCTGCATCTCTCCAACCTGAAAACGCTGCTCAGCCTTTCGCCGAATTCTCCCCAGCCCCGGCGTGAGCTGCCAGGCTGCTGCTGTCCAGGGAGGGCTGTCCCCCTACCCCTGCTCGTTAGCTGGGAACTCGTAAATGAGGCCAGTGCAGGTTGGGGAGCTGCTGAGGAGCAGCGCCTGCTCGTTGCAGGTCTGAATTGGACCCAGTATCTGAGAGCCCAGGGTTAGTAATCCAGCCGTGCTGCTTATGTCTAGTTTAGAAAGGGTTAATGAGTGATGAATAGATATTTTAATATATTTTAATTAATTGCAGGAGAGGTCAATAGGTTGTTTAGAAGCATGGCTTGCAGCCATGTATGACATCTTCTGTTGTGTTCATAGCTGCCTGCCATGCACACGGTCTCGATGTGTTTTATATCCTCGATTAATAATGGATTAGCCCATGGATTCAAACCCAGCATCTCGGGATGCTCTGAGCCCACTCACTCTTGCTCTGACCTTGTAGTTTTTACTCGTATGAATGGTGCGTTGACTCCAAGAGCACTGATCCTGCTGCCACTGTCATCTGTGACCCCGCTATCCCCGCAGCGCAAGCAGGGCTCGTGTTTGTAAAATCACCAGGCAAAAATCTGGAAAGGCTTTAAAAGCCGAAGTAGCTGGATCAACCCCAAGAAAAACAGTTGAAGTAACTGAAGTAGAAGTTCCTCCGTGTAGACCATCCCATTCTTTATGAACATATATATAATTTTTATAGATATATATTGATTTGTGAGAGAAGGGGTGGATCATGAAACCAGGGTCCTGAAGAATTAAATGGCAGAGCAGGAGGAGAGAGGTCCTGTCTAGGAGAGGGAATATCTTACCTTACTCCATGTGGGTGCTCTGACAACACTGAGCTGCCACAGCTGTAAATTCAAGCCCCAACCTGCCTCCCTGCTGCGGTTGTGTCTGGTGGGATCCGCTGCCTTGATACCTGCCATCAGGAGGGCTGGCCAGTGGCCAGCATGTTAAGCAGCCCAGCCCCTGCGGTGTGTTCCCTGCCTGCCGCTGCCCGCAGGTGATGGATGGACTTGCCGTCTCCAATGGGGTTGGCTGCCTTACACCAGCAGGGCTGGCAGAGGCAAGGGGCAGCTCCCGTCCGCAAATGGGATTGAAGGGCACAGGCTGGATGAACTTCTTCTGTTCCCTGCTGCAAATGAGGAGCCAGCACATCTGGTGGCAATGATCTAAATGCACTTTTATCCCATTGCAACGCAAACGTGAATTCCCAAGTTGCCCAACTCCACGTTGTGTAATTACGGGAGCAGCTATTAGTGGTGAGGAGGATGCTAAGCAGCAGAGGCTTCTCCCAAATGTTTAAAATCACTCTCTTGTCCAGCTAATGGCATGCAAAACCAGGTTCAAGCTAGCACTGGAGGCTGAGCTGCTTCAAGGCAGCTCTGCGGTGGCTAGCGAGTGACAAGGACTGGGCAAGAAACCCCTGAGTAAAAATTCTGGGGACAGTTTGGGGACTGGCAAGCACTGTGTGATGCTGAAGTGCATTTTTTTCCCTGGAAAGATGAGAGCAGACAGCTAACAGTTTAACCACGAGAGCTTTGGTGTCTTTATTTTTTTTTTGATAAACTGATTTATGGCCAAATAGGACAGAGCATATAAAGAAACGGTGCAAACTGGAAAGAAAAAGGTAGGGAGGTGAGTGTGTCCAAAAGTACCATGGATATCTCTGCCCTGCACTGCCGCACGCAGAGGCATCACTTGTGTCGTGACACACATCCCCAGCATCCCCAAACTCTGTTCCTTCCTTCCTGAGACGGAGGCAAACCTACCAGCCAACGTCAAGGGGCTTCGATAAGATGCTGATCCCATTTCAGCGAACTTGCCATAGATTTAACTTCAATGAACTAAAATTCAGTGGGGAATTTTTTTTTTTTTTTTAGTTCAATGCTCTGTGCACTAAAGAGGCTGTAGCAGAAGGAATTTCTTTTCTGGCTCACCAGCACAGTAGCTGTACGGTGAAGAGCCCTGGGTGACCTATAGATTTTCAGCCTGTTAAGCATGTTGCTTAATTCTTCTAAATCTGCTCCCCTTTCAGCCTCCCAGCCCAAAACCTAATAATTGTATCTGAATGTTCGGTTCCAAATAGGAAAGAGAAAGCAAAGTCAAAAAAGACCAAAAGTGGTAATAAATACTATAGTCACACAGAAAGTTATTCCTGCCCCCAGCCTCCAAATCACAAATGGAATGCAGTTAAAAAAAAAAAAAGCAGATCAAATATTTATGTTGCCTGAAGTCATCCTGGGGGTCTTTCCAAGAATGGTTCATCCTGATTTATGGTCAGTCCTCATTCAAATGACATGAGAAAACTTACAGCCTAAAATGAAGTCTGGCCATGTTTGGGGAGTGAATCATATTTGAAAACAAACCTTTTAAAGAGAAAACATGATTGTGTATGCGGGCTGCGGGCTTCACTTACTGGTAGTTAATATTTTTGTTGATTTTTTTCTGCACATTCAAAGAAAAATTTCATATGAAAAAATTGTGGGAAAGCGTTTTGTTTACCAACCAGAATATAAAAGCAAATTTAATGATTAGACTCATTTTGCTATATTTGCTTAAATTAAATACGATTCTAGCATTTTCTATTGTCCTAAGCAAGAAAAAAAAAAAAAGCTTTGGAAATGAGGTGTTTTAACTCATTTCTCTTTTAAAAAGAAAGGGGGATGTAAATTTTTTTTCTGCACTATGACTGTTTTGAGCAGTGCTTCTCCTCGCGTGAACTTTCTCACCCAAAGGGAGGTGCTTCCTTTCGTATTAAACAAGATAAGACTAGAGGAACGATTGCTTCCCCTATTCCAACAACCTCTTATCTCCCAAGGTTTAGGAGTTAACTGACACTCCTCCGTGTGCTGGAAAGCAGAATTTGTCGAGTGGAACAAAACCAGTTACAACATCTCACAGAAAAGGGAAACAAGGGACACTGAAGGTGTTCTGAGTCACCAGGGTCAGGAAAAAACAGAGCGAGGGTTGCTGAACCTGCCTTTGATGTTTTGATGATTTTTTTTTTCCCTGAAGTGTTGCAATCACCCACAGAATGTCTCAGTTCCAGAGTTTGATTTTTTTTTTTTTCCCCTCTGATGGTCTCATTTTTTTCATCATCCAAAAAAAAAAAAAATTCCAGGCATAACAACTTATTGCATAAAGGAGATGATCTAAGAATGAACACAGGGACCGGAGCCTCCCCTGTCACAGCCTGGCTCTGTTGGTGTCTCAGTTTTTCCTAAGAGGCAAATACATCTTCACTCCTGCAGGGTCACGGGGAGCTGGGCTCTCTGCTGGTCCTGGCACGTGGGGTGTGTTTGCCGTTTGTCATCATGCCTTCTCTCTCCCCATGTAATGGGGTTTTTTAGTAGTTTGCCGTCTTCTCTCGGGGATGGGTGCTGCTTTCCTCCGTGGTGTTGTTATTTTTTAATATCCAGGTTCAATAAGCAAAGCATCCCGACGATTGTTTCCCTTTCTGAGAACTGCAGAAAGCAATGGAACAAGGACCATTCAGCTGAGGCCAAGTCCTGAAATCTTACCCAGATGAAAATCAGGCAAGCTCCTAGAGATCTATAAAAGTCCCAGAGGTCTGGGGTTGGACCAAACAAAATTATACCACCGTTAACTGTGACAGGATTGAGGGGAAAGGGACTGTGGGGCAGGAGCACTGTGCTGCACCCCTTTATCAGGTGTGAGAGGGGCAGAGATGGTGAAGGGGTGGTGGGCGGTTTCTTTAGATAAACATGACAAATGGGAGGAAATTTCCCTA